>CM056383.1:17049116-17262709 GCA_029718625.1 Synaphobranchus kaupii
GCGCATCATAGCGACGCACACTGTTAGTTGTGTGGGTAATACTTTCGTTTAAGGCATTTTAATTGGGTAGTAGCTTTAATGTATGCTGATTGGGTTAATAGTTCGGGCCTCAGGTATTCGGCAGCTTCCCCAGGTATTCAGCGACCCTAAAAGGCTCCAGATCCTATAGGTAACATGGGAGAAGCACCACCCTGGGCAGCCAACTCAACCAGCCGCAGAGGAGGCAAATGTTCAGAAGGCCTTTCGGGGGCTGCTGGATGGCTCATTCAGTTAATGAGCCTCACGGCCTCGGATGGAATCCGGACCGTGCCAGTGCCGAATGTGGCCAGTTAGTCCACATGGCGACGCAGAATTGGCGCCTGCATCTCCCACGGTATGGGAGGGTCAGCCGGACAGGGAGCCGGGTGACATCGCTCTTGAGCGACCCCTGTTGGCCGACAAGGGCGCTCGTAAGACTGCATGTCAAAGCCGCATATGAAAGGTCTTCCTCCGACGCCGCTCTGTGAGAGCTTAGCTGCGGTCTGCGACGCGGAAAGAAGCAGCGGTTGGGTTTCTGAGGAGAACCGTGGATGTCCCAGCTCTCCGGAATTGGCAGGGTGGTTCGCCCATGGAACGAGGCTGGAGACAGTTGGACATTCCAGATAGGTGGGAATTGGATATACACAGCCCCGGGTTGGGCGTCACATTTTTTTTAGAAGAAGGCCTTTTGTCTCTTCAGTCCATCCCAGAACATTCGCGCAAAATGGTGCAGGACAAGGGGAAATGACACAGAGTTCATCAAATCCTGTTTTCCTTTTCAGATCAGCGTGCAGATGTGTGCAGAACAGAGGCCTCTGGGATATGGAGCTGGCAGGCTATGGACAGGATTCGCCTGCTACAGCCCTCCCCTTCCTAAAGGTGAAATAATTAGGCAGGAGTCCTGCAGGACCGTAGACCGCACAACCGTGAATCCTCAAGAACTGGATATCATAAACAGCCTTAGAGTGAAAGCGCTAATCGGCATGTGACATGCATAAACGCGCGCACACGTTACTCATCTCTGCTTGCTCTTCCCCTGACCGGGCTAATCTGGCCAAACTGTGTATTTGCATATGCTGGATGGCACGGGACTGAAGTGCTTAGAACTGTACAAACCTGTTATACCCCCCAGACTTCTGGTGTAACTTACACACCCCCTAAAAAACAGCTGTGAAGGCTTAAATACTCCCTGTCAGCATAACCCTCTCATGCTACACAGTGGTTGTATAATGGTTTCCTCAAGCTCAGAGTTATTAATACTCAGAGCTGGTAAGGGGGGCAGAGTAATTAATACTCATCGACGGTTAGGGGGGCAGTGCATTAAAAACGCAGCGGATACCCTGCGATTTGCCACCAAGGCAACCTGTGGTCAGCCAGCTGCCGTATCAGAGCCAAACACTGACTCTGCAGTGAGGAAGAGGAAGGGATTATACCGGGAGCTTTTTAAACCGGGCGCAGTGCCTCCTGCCTGCTCGCGGCCGTCCCATCACACCGCCAACAGCACTAACGCAGCCTCGGCTTGTGGGCCTCTCTCAATCCTGTGGCGCGGCACAGTGATCCTCTGAGCCAAAAAGCCGGGGATGTAGGGAACAGCAAGAAAGGAGGTATTTCAGTGAAGAATTGTGAGTTTTGGGGAAAAAAAGTAACGACGCGACAGGTTGGGTTATGACAAGGTTTTGTGCTGTGTGCCTCTGACAAGAGCAAGCAAAGTCCCTGATGTTATAAGGGACTGTTTGCAATTGCAGTTTTCAGAAGTGGCAGGTAAAAATTTTGAGCGGCAGGTAGAAATTTTCATCTACCTGCCACAGTGGCCGGTGGAGAATAAAAATTTTTAATTTCATACCCTGATCCAGCCTCACGATTATCCAGGGTGTCTGCAGGTATCAAGAAGTTAATTTTAAGACTTTTTAAGACATTTTTAATGCCACCTAGAATGAAATTTAAGACCAAACTTGCAATAAAAATAAACATGAAAAGTGTATAACACTCTTCGCAACTGAGTATGTAATATTGTCAAGAATGAAGTTAGCAGAAGTGGTTCTAGTATTCCACAAACCACCCGGATGCTCTTGAAAGGGAGCAGTACGCCTAACTGGAGAAGACAATGGGCGATATTTTCAGGCTCTTACTCCAGTGCGCTAAGACAGGCAGTGTGGCAAAAAATGTGTAATGGAATGGAATGCTCTGTGTCTACTGCATTCAATTCCATGCCACATTTTCACCACACCACCTGTCTTAGTGCACAGCGCACTGGAGTAAGAGCCTGAAAACAGCACCCACTGGGCCTCAGCACCCAATTGGGCCTCATTCAAGTACAAATTTGATCGTAAATGGGAACATAAATGTGTAGATTAGATTTACAATTAATTTACATCGAGGTCAAACTTTTGATGAATGCAGTTCTAAATCAACATTGAGGCAAAACGACACTAATTACTTGAGTTTAAGGACATTTGTCCAAATGTTTATTACAGTGATATAGGGGTCGGTGTGGCTACAGAGCCTGTGGGGTGGGATCAGGTTTCAGCGGAGGGTTTGTAGCTAGATAGCTACTGCAATGGCGGAGGTGAAGAAGCTCAGTGAAGTGAAATGACAAGCCGACAGGGCTCGTTCAAAAAACCAGAATCGGAATTGCTTTTCCTCGATGGCAACAGCTGAAGTTCAGCAAGGGGATGAAAGGAGCGATGTGGAGTTGGTGTGTTTTCTGTTGGACCTGTAAGTAACGTTACCTCTAGCTATGCAGCTAGCTATGGTGACTGGGCGGGGGGGGGGTTGGATATATGATTGTAATATGAAGCTGAAAATAGATATTAAACCATTAGACAACAAAGCAAGCATTTTATTAAACCCACTCTCTGTCCTAAAGGTCACACTGTTAAAGGAAGTGCTCCCGTTTAATGAATCAATCGCTAGGCCTAGGCTACATTATTGCCCTCAAACATCAAATGGCACGGAAAAAAATTATGCCCTTCTTTGGACAACGAAGAATAATTCTCCCTTCATCCCAGGAAAGTGGTTATTGGTGTGTAAGGACTGTACACGTACACACTGTGGGTCAGTTCAATCTGACTTGACAGGGCAAATACAAGAAGAGACGTTCGAATTTGCGGCAACACGAGTGTGGGCTGTAACTCCAAATAAGCGCTGCAAAGAAAAACCCGTTCATGACGCCAAAACAGCTAAAATAAACTGCGCGGTCAATGGAAAATAGCTTTGCACACAGACGAATTTCGCGAGATAATCAGCTATACAATAAAAAAAAGAATCGCCACTACCTTCAGCTGCCAATGAGTGATCCCTGTAACAAATAAACGTTAAAAGACTAAGAGCAGGATAAAAGAACAGGAAAGTACCGAAATTGGTTTTAAAACGCATAAATCTGGGATCGTATAATTGTGCAGAACGGAGCAATTGGAGTCTGCTGGCGTTGCTCTTGAATATTGTTCGCTTTGCATATGGGATTCTACCCGCCCTGAATCCCATTGTGCCAAGCTTGAAACATTTGCGACATATACTGCATCGGGCTTCGGAGACATTACCGGGCACGGGTTTTTAACCATGTTATGGGTTTTAACCATGAGTATTCGCTTTTCTCAAGCCATTTATCGTTTAAACTTGCATTTATCCATGAATCAGTTAGTTTGCTAGCTTGGCTATTACATAGAACTTAGATTGTTACCTCCCTTGACTGAATCCGAAGCAGAAATTTAGCAGAAAGTAATCTTGTCAGAATCGCTCCTACTGACAGTAGCCTACTACTGTGGAACAGTTTAGATTGCTTGGTAACGTAGAAGCACCCGCGAACTCTTGCGGTCACGTGACTTCACCTAAAAAAGGATCCTTGCGTATTTTTTTCTATCGTATTTGGTTTTCTTTCAGTTTATCATTTGGCAAAACTCAATCACACCGTTATAGTGAGATTGGGAACACATCGCCTCAAAAAATATTTAAGACCTTTCAAAAACGAATTTAATACAATTTAATACATTTTAAGGCCTTTTTTTAATAAATATGAATTTAAGACTATTTAAGACTTTTTAATGACCCGCGGACACCCCTGTTATCCGTCGGCACGGGATGCACACCGAGCAGAATGCCCTCGCCGCTGCCGGGTCCAGTGTGGAGCCGTGACGCTCCTGTACGCCTGGCCCACAAGCCCCTCTCTGTCTGAGAGCTTATTACCAGCCTGCCCCCCCCAAACACACGCCCGATGCACCTCTATCCGTCACCACGGTAACAGGGGAATTGCTACCCCCCCCCCCCCCCCACACACTCTTAGCAGTGCGCGCAGCACTGACAAGCCCTAACAGGCTGTTCACGTGCACGACGCGCGCAGCGCAGCGCTGCGCTGCGCCGCGCACGCAGGCACGCACGCACGCACGCACGCGCACACACACACTGACCCCTGCAGTAAACATGTAAACAAAATTCTTTTTTTTCCCTCTTAACATGGTTTCCAGCAGCATCTAGCCATTTTCACAGGACTTAAATATACTCAGATTCATTAGTCAGTGGCGTCTTCCCTACAGACCTTACAGTTGCCATGCACATGTCCCCCGTCATGTGATCACCATCTTGGGGTTTGTGTTTTCTGCCCCTAATCGGCTGGAAATCTGTCAGAACTCACACGATGCAATTTTCCATTTTCACACGATGATGAAAACGTGGGTTTTGAGATCGCTGGTGTGATGTAATACAGTCCCAGAGGAGGACCAGGGGACGGGTATTTCTTTAGAATGCAATGAAGCTCTCCAGTGTTACGCAACCGTGTCACATGCATCTTACCGACGCGCGCGGCAATGTGACTTCCTGTTCGGAGGACCGTGACAAGTGACAGAAGGTGCTCTGGTTTTCGGTCCCGTTTGGGACACTGCCATTAGACTTCACTTAACATGCAAAAAGACTTGTTCATTTCTGTGAATGCTCCCATATCAAAGATATCATCTTCCATCCTACACATGTCCAAACAAGGTGGAGTTGTGGAAACTGCACTGGCCGGGGTACCTGCTGTATCAGGTACACACAAACAGCCAGCCTGCCGTTCCGGTGTCACATGACACAGCATTCCCCAATACGGGCTTCAGGGGCTGATGGGAACATGGATTTGCACGACAAGATATTAATAGCCAGGGGACACATGGACATATCGGTTATTCTCCGAGACCTTTTTCGTAATTTTGAATACATCGTCACAAGTGAGCCTGAGATACACACAGCTGCACAACTGTCAGATCATTTACGAGTTTGCCCACCAAAAAAAATCCCCCACAAACAGACCATTTTCCCGCATATTAACAAAACTGAGACAACAACGTACACAGAGAAGAACATCTTGTGCATGTGTTCAATTCCTACATACAGGGTTCATTCAGATCCCACGTAATTCAGGAGAACAAGAATCCGTTTTATCGGGAGTGAGCGAGAGCCAAGACAACGCTATTCAAACCGCCGTAGGAGAGCCCCTCAACAGCGGTCACGGCGACGCAACAATCGGACAGCTGTACTTCATTATTCAGTGGCACAGAACCCCCTTTGGTCCATTTACTTCAGGTTCTGAATGGTCCCAGTTTGTTTGATTTAGTATACACAGTGGCACTGTACAGTTTTTCATTAACACCCCCAAACAAATAGGCCAACAAGGCTTTTTTAAAACACTAAACTACGAAGCCAGCTTGTAGTGGGCGTGACGTAAAGATCGATACAAAGCAAGTTATACTCTGGAAATCAGAACGCGCCAACGCAGAACGCTGCCGAGTTAAAGAGCCCGTCGTTTCGATGTCACGTTAACGACGGCGGCTGTGCGAGGGAGGCCCACAGGCAGCGCGAGGAACGATGAGACATTTTCCGTCAGAGTGCACAGAACCGTACAGTAAACAACAACAAACAGCCAAACCTTTTTCACCCGTAAACTAACTAGCCCCAAATAAACTCCGACTCGACCCCCGTGCCACGCTCACAGACAGAAAGAGCTTTACCATTCAAATCCTGACAAAACAACCAAAAAGCACACAGCCAAAGAGATCCATTTCCAAAACAGGACATAGGACAGATTAGGAACTCGTGGGAATGAGATTTCTCCCGGTCAGGTGAGTGTATCCAAGCAAGCATGTAATCCCATATTTAATACCTCATTGGAAAAATCATTCCTTCAGTTAATGAATGAGCTGTCAATTTTGCACACTGCATTCCATTAACTACGAACAGAACATAAACGCACCTTGGAAAGTCTGATCCACATCTTAGCACTGCAGGTATATCACTTTTTTGTTTACCAAGATATTTAAAGCCGTGTCCTCATTTAGAGCATAAAACTGAATTGAGGGCAGACGGATGCTATCTGCTCTCTGCTTTAAAAATAGCACGCAAAATTATTACTCCTGGCCAAAGGAACCAAAACAACCACTAAAACAGGGGCTAAGATGTTCTCAAGAAAATCCTCCTCTCTCCCTTAGTCATGTACAAGACCCCCCCCCCCCCCCCCCCCCCCACACACACACACCTTCAATTCAGAGAGAAACTGAGAGCAAACATAATTACCCCCCCCCTCCCCCCATGTTAATGCCCCTGACATTAATAATGGCACACCATTAAGATCCATACCTTCACCGGTTGTCATAGCGCGAGCGTTCCTTCCACACGCACTAATCAGAGAGGGAGAGCAGTGAAAACATCTCTCTCAGCCTCTCTGCGCACTAACACCACCCCCCCCAAACGCACTCCTCCTCCCCCCTCCCCCTTCCCCTCCGTTAGTCTTGTGACCGCAAGGACGACAAGCTTCCACCCCGTTCCAAAATAACAGCTTGCTGCGCCTCCCCCTCAGAGCCCGTCTATGTACGACAGGTAACCCGTACCAGAGACTGCCTCCAGCACGCCTCACATTCCTGCCCGGGGACGGCTCGTTTCGGGAGCCCGGGAACGGGGAGAGCGCCGCTACGAGGACCCCGCAATACCGTCGTGCGTCACAGTGGCCTTTTCAGTTGCACAGGGAGAGAAAATGCCACTCTGACAGGATTTCCTGGAAACTGCCGTTGTCTCAGTTTGATAAATACATGCAGAAAGCCAGTAACTCCCCTCAAAGGGAATTTCAGCCTCTTTATTCTTGTACTGCTCCTACAGCGTTACAGGATAACATATGGATTATGTTCATAACACGAGCAAAGCACCATATTTATAGCCAAACTGCTGTGCATTTAAAGTATTCGCCTTATCGTGCATTTGACGGAGTGTAGGAGGATTGGACAGGAGATCTTTCCACCTTCCTCATTCGCAGCTGTCAAACTGACACCAGAATAGTTAATCTACCTCAGTCCTGACGCAGCTCTCAAACTGTGAAATAAAATATGCATGCAGAAGTTTGGCTCTTTATTGTTAAGAAATTGGCCAGGTCTACATGAATACATTATTACAAACAAGAATACCTTCATGGTGAGAGATTCACATGTTTAAATCTGCCTGGGACAGTAAGTACACACATAATTTATTGGATATAGGGATATAGAGTAGACGAATGATACTTCATTCTGACAGAGCACCACCCTGTTCATTCTGATACACAACACCACCCTAATGAGACTTCATTCTGACACAGAGCACCAACTTAATGAGACTTCATTCTGCAGAGCACCACCCTAATGAGACGGCATTCTACACAGAGCAACACCCTAATGAGACTTCATTCTGCACAGAGCAACACCCTAACGAGACTTCATTCTGACACAGAGCACCACCCTAATGAGACATCATTCTGCACAGAGCACCACCCAAATGAGACTTCATTCTGCAGAATATACACAGAGCACCACCCTATTGAGTGCATTCTGCACAAAGCACCACCCTAATGAGACTTCATTCGGCAGAATCTACACAGAGCACCACCCTAATGAGACCGCATTCTGCACAAAGCACCACCCTAATGAGACTTTATTCTGACACAGAACACCACCCTAATGAGACTGCATTCTGCACAAAGCACCACCCTAATGAGACTTCATTCTAAAGAGCATCACCCTAATGAGACTTCATTCTGACAGAGCACCACCCTAATGAGACTTCATTCTGATACAGAGCACCACCCTAATGAGACTGCATTCTGCACAAAGCACCAACCTAATGAGACTTAATTCGGCAGAATCTACACAGAGCACCACCCTAATGAGACTGCATTCTGCACAAAGCACCACCCTAATGAGACTTCATTCTAAAGTGCACCACCCTAATGAGACTTCATTCTGACACAGAGCACCACCCTAATGAGACTTCATTCTGACACAGAACATCACCCTAATGAGACTTCATTCTGATACAGAGCACCACCCTAATGAGACTTTATTCTGCAGAGCACCACCCTAATGAGAGTTTTTATTCGACTACCTCCGGGACTAATGTGACGCAGAGTATTGTCGATCAAGCCTACACTAAATTAGGTTGACTGTATCTAACTATATACCCTTACTGTGGGGAAGGGGTCTGCCAACTCCAAATCCCATGAGCCCCTGCACTGCCAACTGGCTGGCACTTTTGGAATGAGTTGGCTTTTCAAAAAAAGTCTATCTGGGTGCAATTACAATGTATAAGCAGAAACTTTTAGCCAAAGCCACTTATAAAAAGTGGATGTAGCATAAGCAAAAGCCACTGGAGATTGGCAGTCACAACCTAATCAGTGCCGCTATTCAGGTATATGCCTCAATTAATATGCAATTCAAATAATGCATTCCCTGCGACGATATGCCACTTGTAAAGAGTCGAGATACGTGCAGCCAACAAGGGTTAAAAACAAATCAATTTCAGCAGCCTTAAAGTACCTAAAAATGCATTGATGCGCACTAAACAGGAGTCTTCTGGAGCCCAGACAGAGCAGATGGCAATAACGGGGTTAAATATGGCCGCTATTTTATTACATCCTTTGAAATGCGATGTTAAACAGAAGTAGTTAGCTCGGACGGTCAGAACTGAGCTCTGATGATTTAGGCTCGCTTACACTACATAATGGAGTGCCGAGTTTGGCTTCTTATCTTTCCCCAAGAAGCTTGGCTTGAAAGTAAAGCCGCTCGAGCGCGGTCATTAGCCCCTTCATGTCCCAGAGTCCTCTGCTTTGGCTGGGGGAAAACGATATGGCGGGCCACAAAGAGAAACGGCTCGGATATCAATCACAGTTCAGCGGCTCTGTTCCTCTCTCTCTGCCCCCAGGAAAACAACGGGCTTACTGGGATGAAAAGAGGGGGGGGGGGGGGGGGGGGGGCATGCTCAATAAGGGGGCTCACCATTTCTACAGAGGGGACACCAAGACAGCAAAAACTGGTATCCTAGCAACCAAAAGCAAACCCACTCAGAGGAAGAGTGTAATGAAAGGAACTCATTAGGATGTTTTTTCTGGGGTTCGTTCTGTTCCAGATTCGAGGGGCTGGAGCCGCCGCAACACATGCAGCCCCCCCCCCCCCCCCAACCCCCCAACCCCCCAAGGACAAAGACTTAATCATTCTCTTACATGAATTAACTTCCCTTCCAAAACAATTTGTAAAAACAAATCAAAAACAGGATTGCAATAACAGCCGCATATTTTACACAGAAAATGTTTGGCCTTTTTTGGGACACTACTGAAGACTGAAGCTTTTCCACAATCTGCTCCAAACATGCAACCGTTCTTGTCCTCTTTCAGCGTCTTCTTAACAGAACAAGGTGAACTTTCAGGTAAAAACGTATCATTTTACCAGAAAGAGGGACAAAAAAAATTACAGTACCACCCTTTGAAAAAAAGTTTTCAGAAATCCTCAAACAACAAAGCCTGGGGCTTCAGTTACACAATGCACTCACACTCACACTCACGCACACGCACACGCACACGCACTCGCACTCACACACTCGCACTCACACTCACACACGCACTCACACACTCGCACTCGCACACGCACTCACACACACACTCACACTCACACTCACTCACGCAATCGCACACGCACACGCACTCACACTCACGCAATCGCACACGCACTCACACTCACGCAATCGCACACGCACTCACACTCACACACTCGCACTCGCACTCGCACTCACACTCACACACGCACTCACACACTCGCGCACGCACTCACACGCACACGCGCTCGCACACGCACTCGCACACGCACTCGCACACGCACACGCACTCACACTCACACACGCATACGTATACGTACACACATACGCACACAAACATCTCTATGCAGAGAAAACCCAAACAGTGGGGGGTTGAAATCATTCCTGCAGAAGGCAGTAATTTTTTACAGCCAGTGTTGTGAGAGATTTATGGCTGCGCTGCTGACACGCGTCACATCTACGCGCTGGCAGCCGAGGGAATGTGACATCGATGGGCCACGCCCACTTGCCGTGGGGCAGCTACTCTGTCACCTTTGCCTCCATCTGCCTCCAACACAACAGCCAGAAATCAGCTGGGGGGGCAGAGAGAGAAATAGAGAGGGGCAGAAAAAGCATTCGGCTTCTCTGAAAAAGTGAAAAGGGAAGAGAAAGACACAAGAGAGGACTGAGAAAGGGAAGGAAACAGAGGGGGGAAATCACTCCTCTTCTTCCCTTGGACTCCGCTGGTCGGTTTAAAGTCCATCTGGAGAGGATCGGCACCGTTACCCAGCCTCACACAGAAAGCTGCTCACGCACCAGGCAAAGCTCCCTGGAACGAGACGCATCACAGTCCCGGCATCGCCAGACTATATTTAACCGCTTCCTGAATTTAAACTGGGAAAACATCTGAAAAATAACGGGCACGGAAGGGAGACCTTTTCTCTGCGAGCTGTAAGGTAGCGTACGCTACACTGTCACTCGCGTTTCACATGAATTTCACAATCAGATTTTAAAATCACGGGGGGCTCTTAATTTGGCAGCTGCTGGCATCTATAATCAGCCTCCCATGGACAGACAACCTAATAAGAGTGTGTAGGAACAGGCTCTGGGGGGGGGTGGTTGGCCAGGCCTGAAGGGGGACGGGTAGGCCTGAGTTTGGCTACTGTGTCTTTTCTCTAGAACGTTCCAGTGTGGGACTGCAGCGGCTTCTGCTTATCAGGTCATCAGCCCATAAGGAACAAGGCGTAGGGGGGCCTAACAACGTCTGTCGCCTGTCGTGCCTCCTGGCGACGGCGGTGACCAATGGGAGCAGAGCAGGGCAGGGTCACCCAGGTGCGGTGGTGGAACCGTATGGGGGGGGGGGGGGGGGGGGTTCTCCACTCACCTGAAGCTGAGGAGAGGATAATGTTCCCGGATCTTTGGACTTCGTCAAATTTGCTGAAAATGACATTCAACCTGGAGAGGGAGAGAGAGGTGGGATCAGTGGTCAAAGTCCGGCACGGAGAAGAAGGCTGTACAGAGGAAAATGTTCATCTGCCTTCCGGGACACGCCCCTTCCCTTCCAAAAAGCACACACCTAACAGAGCGGTCAAAACAGAACGGGCCAATCTGCATCTGCAGGGTAGAACAGGGGGGTACAAGGTCTGTTTATACCCCCTGTGTGATTAGCACACCAAATCAAAAGAGTCCAAATAACGCTTGTGCCATTCTTGTTCACCGCCAACATTTAACTCAAATCCATACGTGCCTTTGAATTGCAATATGTGACCACACGCAACAGAAAGTAAGTCTGAACTCGAGTGGGCCGCGTCTGCTGGGGGCCACATGTCAGCGCCGCCCGCTTTTGTGAAACCCGACATTAGGAAAGTTTCCGGGGTTTTTGCAATGGACCATATGGACGTTTTGTATGAAGAACTTGAAAGTATCCCTGCGAGACTAAAGTGATAAATTACCCCAGCGCAGCATGCATGATGGTTCAGCCCAGCTGTTCTTCAGTAAAGTGGCATGCTCTCACACATGGCCTAATCCAATCATCCTACCCGGCAGAGGGGGTAATTTAATAAAGAGGTGCAAGGACGACTATCCCTCTTATGGTGGGGGGGAACAGTACATAATTACCCATAGTGCTTTGCTATGAGACAGCCGCACACAGTCACAATCTGAGGCAGGAAAACTCCCATGAAATTCCCAATTTCTACGTAAGGAAGTGGGTGCTTAGCAGGAAACGGATTCAAAATAAAGTGCTGGGATCCAAATTTGATGGAGGCAGTGAGGCACTACAATAAAAATTATGTGATAAGGTAGGATGGCCAGAGTACCATTTAAGGGCAGTAAGTATTGCCCCATAGTCAAAAGTAACATATACACATCTGTTTAAGAACTAGAACTAGGACATCACCTCCACCATTTGTGTGGACACTGAAATCCAGGGAAATATGCTCCAATATTTATCATAAAGGCCACAATGACAACATCATGCCGCAGTGCACAGAACCCATTTCCAGGATATTCTCATAAGGTTAAGAAAAATTATTATTATTAATATATATATACTTTTTTTTTTTTTAAAGTCTCTACGATAGTGTCCTGAATTCATCATTTTTTAATGTGGGTGTGCTTATGCAACATTACGGTAGTTAATGCGCCCCCTCAGCTCCTTCTCAGAAAATGACTCCATTATGCTGTGAGACAAAGGTGTCCCATCTCCATTAGAGCACAAAATCTCTTGCAGTACTTTTCGGTCTGTTTTTCTCCAAGTGCAGAAAGTTAAAGGGGTAGTAAACAGGAACAATGTCTCTGTCCAGGGGTATTTCACAAAGCAGGATTACTGAGTTAAACCCGGAACCCTCCCAAATCTGGAATATGGACTGAAGTAAAAAGAGCTGTTCCTGGTTTTACTCAGTGCAGTTCGGGTGCAGTTATCCAGTTAAATCAGTAATCCTGCTTTGTGAAACAGGGCCCAAGGGTCTGTATCACAAAGCATGATTACTGAGTTAGCTGGATAACGGCACTGAGTAAAAACCTTTTACTTCAGTCCATGTTCCAGATTTGGGAGGGTTCCGGGTTTTACTCCGTAATCCCGCTTTGTGCGACAGGCCCCAGGTGTGTCGAGACAGGGGTGGTGTAAGATGGAGGTGGGGGGTGAGGGTAAGATGGAGGGTGGAGGGGGGTATGTAGGGTGCGGTAGAAGTCATACCGTGATTGTGGTAATCCCTTTTTACTGAGATCCATCCGCACCCTCTCTCCCACGTGCCTGTACGTTTCCACCAGGCAGTTCATGGCCCCGTCCCGAACCTGCAGAACACAGAACAGAGCGCACCTCAGAGCGACCCATGCATTTTATACAGTGTTCTCCAGGGGGCTGCAGGGCAGCTGATTCAGTTAAGGTGCCACGCCGTGGTGCATGGAGGAGCCCCACGGTCTCAGATCGAATCTGGGCCGTGCCAGTGCTGTCTGTGGAGCCGGTAGCTCCATAGGGCGATGTGCAGTTGGCGAGTACGTCACCCAAGGTACGGGAGGGTTCAGTCAGTAAGGGGTATGCATTTTATCTCTGACCCCTGCTGGTCAAACGGGCAAACACCACATGGGATCTGTGTGCGAACGCGGTTGCAAATAACTGGACATGTTCAGCCCCACGTGGGCACCAAATTCATTTTAAAAACAAGAAATATATATCAATTACTAAAGTGTTCTCAAAACACTGCTTGCAGACTTGAATAGGCTTGTGACTGTACTCCACAGACCCATAGCGCCGTGTCAGCATAGGACTGATCTATGGGGAGAGCTTCCTGTTCCAGACAGGAAGTGCCATTCCTGTGCTGACAGATAGGAGTGAGGTGGGGACCTCTGGATGTGCACTGTTGGAACAGGAAGTGCTAAAAAAACAGCCTGTCAAAAATATGGTGTATCTGTTAGGATGTTTTCCGTTGGGTCTGATGCAAAAGAACTACATGAGAATGATGAGATCCTTTAAGGTTCGGACCAATAATCCTGAAGAAACATTAAAAATAATGACCCAGTGTTCTGAGGTAAACTAGAAGCCACATATACTGAAATGTGGAATAGTGGCTAAGGAACTGGGCCTGAACAAGACAGGTTTGAATCCCAGGTAACCAAAACACTCAACCTGTACTCTGGTAAAATATACTTATTAAAATGCAGAATGTCAGCTATGTGTGTGAGTAATAGTGTCCACAAAGTAAATAAACAAAATAATAATATACTTTGTGTTTTTACCCATCTCTTTCAAAGCAAAATCTTCAAAATCTATAAGTGTTAAATAATAGACGCCAGGAACTGCCATGGCATTGACGTGACTTATTTCAATGTTTTTCTGTATTTTCCGCAGTTCCATCCTGGTTATTGGTGGTTCAGATGGCAGAATACTGCAACTACTGTAATCACTATAATGCACTTCCTAAAATTTGCCAACAGATGGCGCAGCTGTTCTGAAAGTTCCCCTTTTCACCACCAGGGGGCTCTCTGAGATTTTGTGATGCATTTTATCTGCCTTGCCTGGAAGGGGCATTAAACTAAAGATTTATGGTTATAAAAGCATACAGTACCTGACTTGTGGGATCTCCCAAGAGGTTACATATATGGGGCACAATTTTGCTTAGTGTTAAGCCTTGGGCTCCGTGTCTAAAAGGCAGGAGAGAAAGATGTTTCGTCAACCATCTGTAAACACTAGAATCCACAGCAACAACTGTATTCACATAAGACTGAAACCGTATTACTATTCTCAATAACACAGGGCAGCCAGAAATTCCACATCATAATTACAGTGTCATTTGACTAGGGGTGGGACAATGCACCGATTCATCGCAATGCATCGATCTGAATGTGTAAATACAACTGCATCGACCTGTAAGATTAGAATCGATAAGCATCGATTAATATCGCATTGTAAATGAATGTGCACACATATTTATTTGTTCAAAAAATGTATTCATTTAATTATTTTAAAAATAGACACGACTACTTTTAAAACTGTTTTGACCAGCTTCAATCCATGTTTCTGCTCCACCCCCCACGTAAGCGTCAGTTGAAAGCAGGGACAGGCGGGAATCAAGCGACAATGAGACGGACAGATCTGAGCGAAATGGCTAGCTGCATTATTGCTGCATTATTTGCTGCAGACAGCTGAAAAATGTATGGCATGCCTTAATAAACATAATGCTGTGAACTTGGTGTAAGGTTCTAATTGAATATTTAATTACTGCTGACTGTATCAGTATCAAATCACATTAGCATACCTATTATGTTTTTTAAAGTATCGAAATTAATCGAACCGAATTTAATCGAATCAAATCGTGGTCAAATGTAAGATGTTATGATGCATCGAACCTTTGCCTAAAGAATCGTAATCGAATCGAATCGTTATGGGATTGAATCGTCCCACCCCTACATTTGACACATCATTTAATTAGACGAGTTCATCATTTAAAATGATTTGATTCTCATCCAGTACTGAAGGTACACACACTGAGACCGGAAGGTGTGAGGCGAGTACAGGAGAGCTTGCCCAGGAGACGCAGGAGAGATGGGTCAGAGCGAGTGAACTTACGCGCTTAGTGTGGCGATAAGGCAAAGGCAGACTCCCTCCCTGGTCCTGTTGTTCTTGTGTTTGAATCCCCCCAGCATTCGGTCCCATACGTACTGCAAGAAAATACTCAAAGGATTAGTGCTTGCACGTGTGAAAAAGAGAATCCTTTCATCAGTCAATTTCACTCTAGTGTGAACAACACATTAATATTTGCACCATCCTTCTTTTCAGTTCTTGCAGAGGTAGAATAGTGCAGTATAACAGGGCACAGGGGGGGAATAGTGCAGTATAACAGGGCACAGGGGGGGAATAGTGCAGTATAACAGGGCACAGGGGTGGAATAGTGCAGTATAACAGGGCACAGGGGTGGAATAGTGCAGTATAACAGGGCACAGGGGTGGAATAGTGCAGTATAACAGGGCATAGGGGTGGAATAGTGCAGTATAACAGGGCACAGGGGTGGAATAGTGCAGTATAACAGGGCACAGGGGTGGAATAGTGCAGTATAACAGGGAACAGGGGTGGAATAGTGCAGTATAACAGGGCACAGGGGTGGAATAGTGCAGTATAACAGGGAACAGGGGTGGAATAGTGCAGTATAACAGGGAACAGAGGTGGAATAGTGCAGTATAACAGGGTCACAGCGGTGGATCACAGACAATAAACAGAAGGAGTCCAGCAGTGTTTCCCCTACCATAGAGATTAGTGGACGGGCCACCCACTAATCGTGAGCAGCCACCCACTAAAATTGGGTGGTATCCACTAAAATTGCGGAATACAGACCTAAATAAATTTTAAAAATTACGTCTTTGTCCCAAACATTATGTAGGGCACTGTATATGTAAAAATAAATCTACATAATCTATGAGTTACACTTCTGTCAATTGACATAAGTGTTAGAAAAAATGTGATTATTAGTGAGCTGTGAGGCAGGACAAAGTGCCAGCTAGGTACCCATGTGCCTGCAAGTGCCAGGGGCAGAGAGAGAGAGAGAAAGGGGCATTACCTGTGGGCTGGCAGCCTGGTCCATGATCTTTAACAGCAGAGCTTGGTCCTGCTCACGCACCTGGTCTTTTGAGTCCCCTAAGCGGTCTATCAAACTGGGAAGCACTGGGGACACAAGCAATCAAGGGTGAGACAGTTACCACTGTAAGGCTGGAACATGGGGTCTCCTGACTGAAGAAAATCCACCTTTACAAATTGTGGCGTGGTGTGAACAATTTGATATCTTACTTCAGGTCTCACAATCGTGTCAAATGTAACCTTTAAAAATTGACTTTTATTCCAAATGAGTAATTCCAGAAATAAGTGTTTAAGGTCAACTTGTTTAAGGTCAACTTAAACTGTGATTTTAAATGTGATAAAAGTTATGAAGAAAGGCTTAGGATACTTAATCTCTTCAAATTTAGGAAAAGGAAACTTAGGGGAGATATGATTGAGGCTTTTAAATTCATTAAAGGGATTAACAAAGTCAAAGGCAGGCAACTCTTCAAGGTGAGCTTGGTCAACAGAACACAAGTGGAAATTAGCAAAAGATAGATTCCATACAAATATCAGGAAGTACTTTTTCACGCCGAGAGTGGTTAATATATGGAATAGATTGCCAGGGCATGTTGTAGAGGCAGAAACCTTGGAGGTTTTTAAATCCAGGCTGGACACGGTACTGGATTTTATTTAATTTTAGGTAATCTATTTTTATTATTTTATTTCTAGAATTTTAGGTAATCTATTTTTATTATTTTATTTTAATTTTATTTTTTTATTTATTTTATTTTATTTATGTATATTGGTTTTATGAGTATTTTGATTGTTTTTATTGCTCTTAATGATTTATTGGTTTTTATGGGTATGAATTTTTAAGGTATTTTATTGGGTTTATTGTTTATTTTATTTTATAGAAAAATAAAAAAATAAAAAAATAAAAAATTTCACCAACAAGCCAAGTTGGGCTGAATGGCCTGTTGCCTTTTTTATGTTTATGATTCTGTGACACTAAGAACAGGTGATGTCATGCTTACCTGTTCCAATCTGTGTTCTAAAGCGGTCCTGCAACCTCGTCACTAAGGCAGACAGAATATCCATTCCTAGCAAAGCCACCTAAGAACAAACAAATGGAAAGGGATAAATATTTTATTAGTATATATGAATACAGTAGGCTTCATTTTTATTTATTGCAATAAAGACGTTCAATTTCTCCTTTAATCAGCTTTCAAATACAGTATTCAGATACCAGCTGCAAAGGATTATGGGTAATATCCAACTTTCTTTATTTAACCATTATTTCATGGGAATGGGGTGGTGATACCTGCTTAAAATCTATTTAATATTGCAGGACACATGTGAAAGGTCAGTAAATTAAGTAAAACTGATCACATTTTACACACCCCAAATGAAAACACAAAGGCACATTCCAAGTATCAGAGAAGCAGAGCACCCCAGCAACCTTCCTTGTCTTGGGGTGATGCAGGCTGCTCAATGAGCGTGTAGCGAGAACAGCCTTGCTAACACCATACCAACACATCTCGCATCACCTGAGCTGTCAAGTTCAGGCTATGGTGCAATTTTTGGAACCCTCATTTTGGTGAAACAAAGAAACACATAATACATACTCTAAAACTGTGGAAAATACTGCCCTCTAGTGGCAGCACTACATTTCACAGAGAAATCCACATGCGTTATTCAGCACTTTACTGGAATACGATTAAGAGGCTACAGTCCAATATACCAATACCAGAATCATAAAATATTCATTTACCATTTCTGCAATTTATATTTTAGATTTTTAAAGGTAAATTCAACTGTATGTACATTATGGCTTCAATAATTAAATTGTCTGCTGCGCTGCCTGAAGCTGTAATCCTGATTCTTTTGTTCTGTGACAGAAGGAATTACAGTAATTAGATGTATGACACCTTAAACAAAGGCTGCAGAGCACAGAACTGCAGCAGCACTCAATGTGCATAATCCTACAGATCTACTGCATGCTACATTTAAACAAGTCTCTCTGCTCATAAATCAACTGATAAATAGCAAACTGCTATTCCAACAATCCTTTATTAATTATAAAAATTGTACCCTGTGAGCGTACCCACAACGCATCGCTTCCCGTGAGTCAGGGGGAACAGCTGCAGTCAGTTGCTGAGGGGGCGGGGCTTTAGAGCAGGTCTGGGCAGCGGCAGGCCGCTCTTGCAGGGAGGAGGAGCTCTGACACCCTGTCATTACACTCAGGATTCCTTCTCAAGTTCCCCTCTGAAGGTTCTGCAGTTAACATCCACACGCCGAGGTGGATATGACTCACCCGCCACTGACCCTGGGTCAGTTTCTGATTTACTGCGCGTAATGATAAGCAGGCAGGCGCCAGGGGTTCTGGCTGATCCTGGAGGAGTGCCTGGGGGCAGCATCTACACAGAGTGAGATGGTGCCATCACTGCCATGCAGACGAAGTGGGGAGGGGGGCTGTTTTCTTTGCTGCTGCTTCCTGGAACCGCGGTGCCTCGGCAGAACTCATCAGTACACTGGACCGGAGGAACCACCACGTGGAGCGGAGCCAACTGTGGATTAGCGCTGTCCAGGAGTGCTTTTTTTGGGCCAGCAAGCACATACACTGTCCCTCTGCTGTTAAATTCCAGGCATGAGGAAAAGGGGAATAGCTCACGTTATAATCGCATTCACTCAACTCCCTACCGTACCATGTTACTGCAGCCCTTTACTGCAGGCCACTACTGCATCCACATTACTGGTCCCCTTTGCTGTGGGTCGCAAGCACATGGCTGCAGCGAGGGTTGTAATATTCTCGGAATATTCAAAGGTGGAAACTTTCCATGGGAATTAACGGGAATATATGGGAAATGTTGGCGTTATTTGTACTAGCTGTATTTACCTCGTCATATGCAGACATAAATATAAACATTTTGTGTTGTCATAAGCAGACATCCATGCAAACATCTGCACCACTCTGAGAAAGGAACTGATCGCCTAAACTCCACCCACTCCACCTGGAACATGCGCTGTCTCAAAGCCTTCGGCTTAACGGTGCTGAGTGCAAAGCATCATGGGATGCTCATCTCCAGCTAATCATGGGACCGTCGCCTCTGGCCTCAAACCGTCACCAGGACATTTTGTGCCAGAAAGCAGAAACAGAAAGTGCTCCACATTCAGACTAGACAGCGTTTCCCTCAGATGTGCAGCAAGGACATAGTGCCAGCAACAGTGCTTCTTTTCTTAACACCTGGGGGTATTTCACAAGGCAGGATTAGTGAGTTAGCTTCATAACCGCACTGAGTGAAACCCGGGACCCTCTCAAATCTGGAACACGCATATCTTTAGAGCAGTGTTTCTCAACCCTGGTCCTGGAGGGCCGCAGGGTATGCTCATTTTTGCCTTAATATTGGCAACCAATTCAGACCCAAGAAACCAGGTGTGGTGAATTAACTGTGTTATCGGCTGCTTTAATTGATCAATTAAGTACAGAGTAACAACGAAAACCAGCATAACCTGCGGCCCTCCAGGACCAGGGTTGAGAAACAGTTTTAGAGGAACAAAGATATATGGGGGGGTGTTACCTTTAGACAAACAAAGCAATGGAGGTGGGGGGAGGGGGCATACCTTTAGAGTAATAAAGCATTGGAGGTCTGTGAATACATTTTAAGAGAAACTGGAATGGCAGGAGGGTGAGAGGACAACAATAGCAGGACCCCGTCTTGCGAATTCCACGTCCTTCCTCTTAGCACAAGGGACCCTTTACAGCCACTTTCTCCCTCAGGCTAGAGAAAACCAAAACTGGCTGCTGAACCAAGCAGACCGGCCTGGAACATTACTCTGCTTTTCAGGGAGGGGGAGGGGGGGGGGGCAGTTCCCTACGGCACAGTTTCCCAAGGTCAGCCGCCTGGCTTTCACGCACGGGGGAAGTGCGGGGTGGGGGGTTAGGGGCAGTTCACACACCTGTCTGCTCCTCTTCCGCAAATAGAGCCTCCTCAAATATAGCCACACCTTTTATGAGCAGGGCCCCGCCCAGTTTCACTACAGTCTGCGCGGAGGCAGCTGCAGGAGAAAGGGACAGACCGACAGTGGCTTTGCATTCAGCAGTGCGGAGGTTAGAGTGCTGGACTCACAGGGCTGTAAGTTAGATTTTGATTTTGGATTTTCGGCAAGATCACATTTTGACTACATTTGTGCAGATTTAGCAGTCGCACAACGTTTGAGTTTATTGAAAACAAACTGCTGTCTTCTTGTGGACTACGTTATTGACAGATGGGCTCTTTTACTCTGATACGGACCTTATCTGGACCTCTTCATTAAGTGGAGCTGACTGAATGAATGAGCATCGGGCCCAGCTGAATGAACACTATTCCTACAGACAAGTAGTCTGACTTCCACCATTCAGGAACAGCTGTGTACATGTACATGAGTAACGGCACATTTACACAACAACCAGGGTGTGAAATTAACACCCACCACCTGCCAAATGCTGGTAAATTTTGATTGTAGCTGGTTTTCTACTCTAGCAGCAACTTTGGCATGTAACTAACCAGGTTGTGTTATATTGTAAAAGGTAATGTGGCTGGTAAAATGTTGAAAATGGCTGATGATGTTTAGAATTCGCAAGCCACTCTAGCCAGTAGGTGAAAAAGTTAATTTCATGCCCTGACAGTAAACCAACACTCCTATGGTCTCCGTCAGTGAAATAACGGTCAAACGGCAGGGTATTCTCGAGCCGTTCCTCAGACCGTTACCGCATGAAACCACGAGAGTCCAGCACGCTCGCGTTTGTTGCACACATTAGCGGATGAGTGCATGGTGACACAGCCCAGAACCCCCCCTCTGCAGCGACGCCGTGCTGCAGGCTCTCTGAAAGCTTCCCCTTGCTCTCCCCGTCTCTCTGCCCACAGGCCGCTGAGCCCAGGTTACATCATGAGAAAACCATTTCGGCCAACATGGTGAGAAAAGCTGGCTGAGCTGCTGCTGCATTAGTCACACTGTGTGCAGCTGGGGCTGCAGCGAGAGCCACTGACACGCATTACAACCGTCTATGCGACTGTATCATCATCATCATCATCATCATCATCATCATCATCTCCACAACGTCGGAAAGATTCAATTCAGTTCAGTTTTATTTGCATAGCTTTACAGAGAACTGCGTACCTGGGTTTCTCTTCAGCACAAACAAATCTTTCGCCTCACACTGTGTGTGTGAGACGAGGGGTTTTTCGGCTGGTCTGTAACTTGAGTGTCAAATCAACCAGTGGTCCCTGCATGACCCTCTCAGATTTTGATGAAACTCCATCATAATAATCCATTGTATGAAAAATGAACACACACAAAAGAATTAGCCTCATACGACATGTCGTTTCCGAGATACTGCCTCCTGAAATTTGCTCAAAACCGTCTTTTGCGAGTCGTGAAAACGCACAAATGTGATTTTTTCCGACTTTGGAAGCTTATAACTTGGGATTGTTAACAGCTATAGAGCTGAAACTTGGTATCCTAACTTACTTTCTTCCAAATTGTAAGAATCTGTCCAGATTACTTGTACCCCCTTCCCTTTTCAAGTAATATGCACCCAAAGTAGCCACTTTGTTCAGTCGCACATGTTTTGGTTAATTTTCGAGGTCACCCTGTGCCCAAACGAGTGGACATACAGTTGTGTTCAAATAAATAGCAGTGCGTTAAAATAAGTGAATAAAGTGCTAATATTTTTTAATAGCTTTTAGTTCCATATTTCAAATGTAGTGGAAACATTACACATTCAATTCCAAATCAAAGCATTAACAAATGTTTAATTTAATCTGCGTTATTCTTTTACAGGAAGCAAAGAAAAGGAATATTAATCTGTTCAAAAAAATAGCAGTGTCGACATTTTTCTCTTCAAACTCAAACACTTACTGTATAAACTGAAGAAATTTTTCAAGATTTAACTTCACTTTAAATTACTGAACTAATATTTAGTTGCATAACCATTGTTTTTGATAACTGCTGCGCATCTGCGTTGCATCGAGTCAACCAACTTCTGGCACCTAGAAACAGGTATTTCAGCCCAGGATGAACGAACTACATTCCACAGTTCCTGTGAATTTTTGGGTTTTGCTTCAGAAACTGCATTTTTAATGTCACCTCACAAGTTTTCAATGGGGCTGAGGTCGAGGGATTGAGCTGGCCACTCCATTACCTCAATCCTTTTTTGTCTGGAACCAAGATGTTGTTCACTTACTCGTGTGTTTGGGGTTGTTGTCTTGTTGAAACACCCATTTCAGGGGCATTTCCTCTTCGGCATACGGCAACATAATCTCTTCAAGTATTTTGATGTATTCAAACTGATCCATGATCCCTGGTATACGATAAAAAGGTCCAACACCGTAGTATGAAAAACATCCCCATACCATGATTTTTGCGCCACCATGCTTCACTGTCTTCACAGTGTACTGTGGCTTGAATTCAGTACCCGAGGGTCGTCTGATGTACTGTCGACGACCACTAGACCCGAAAAGAACAATTTTACTCTCATCAGTCCACATAATGTTACGCCATTTGTCTTTGGGCCAATCGATGTGTTCCTTGGCAAATTTTAACCGATTCTGCACATGCCGTTTTTTCAACAATGGTGCTTTACGGGGGCTTCTTGCTGATAGCTTAGCTTCGATCAAACGTCTTCTGACAGCACTTACAGGTAATTTTAGATCATTTTTGATCTTTCTGGAGGTGATGATTGGCTGAATCTTTGCCATTCTGACTATTCTTCGATCCGTTTTAACAGTAGTTGCTCGTTTTCTTTCGCATGTTTCAGGTTTTTGTTGCCATTTTAAAGTATTTGAGATCATTTTAGCTGAGCATCCTATAATTTGCTGCACTTCTTTATACGTGTTCCCCTCTCCAATCAACTTTTTAATCAAATTACGTTGTTCCTCCGAACAATGTTTGGAACGGCCCATTTTACTTAGCAATTCAGAAGGAAATATATTTTATAACAATGTGTGAAACATTTGCTTCCCTTCTTCCTTAATAAAGGACAATTAATGACACCTGTTTTTTCACAGAATGAATGAATTCTCTAATTAAACTCCACACTGCCATTATTTTGAACACGCCCCTTTCAATGAATGAGTCAATTACTCAGAACAAGCAGCGTGCATGTCATGACAGTTGGGTCTGTTGTTTTTCTATTACACTACTACATCTACAAGTAAATTATTTGCCATGCAGAAATATCACTACTACTAATAACAGTGGTTCATTAGGTTACTGATGTTGTACTGCTATTTATTTGAACACAACTGAATACATCCCATATCACAGATGTATTATCTATAGGTGTATGTCTATGGTCACAAGCAAGTACAGGCTAATCAATTAATTTGTAAAGGAATGACATCCATCCAAAGTTTTTCACCCGGACCCAAAAGTCAAAAACACAACCGTCCGTCTTGTCAATGGATCACCATGTGGACAGTTAAAACTTTTTCTGAAATTTACACCAGTTAAACAGATATATTAGATCTACTCATCAACCAAATTTCAGCTTTGGTACTCAACTCCTTCATGGTTAGACCACATTTTGAAAAATACAAATTTTGCACAATTCCGGGGATACAAAACTTGAAATCGCCCGATCTACAGTACCACTCAAAAGTTTGGACACACCTACTCATAGAAGGTTTTTTTCTGTTATTTTTACTGTTTTCCACATTTTGGAATAGTAAAGACATCAAAACTATGAGATAACACAAATTAAATTATGCAAAGACCAAAAAAGTGTTAAACAAATTTTAAAAAGTCATATATTTTAGATTCTTCAAAGTAGCCAGCCTTGATAACGGCCTTGCACATTCTTGCCATTCTCTCAAACAACTTCTGTGGTAAACAGGTATTCCACAGGTAAACAGGTGATGCCCTCATGACTCTATATAAAAGGATATCAAAAGACTCCTGATATCTTATTTACAGGTACTCTTAGAAGCAATACTATAACCTCTCTGCATTTGAATGGATCGCTATGGGAATTGGGGGGTGGGACTAGATTTAGCTTTAAATTACACTGGAACAGTGTGGAACACATGGTTGGCTAAATGGCTCTAAGTCATCAAGGGTCTGACGTATCAAACAAGCCTTAAACCATCACTCTGCTGCCAGAAATACAGTAGATATGGATGGATAACTTGAAGGGTTTCTTCTCCTGACTTATTTTTCCATAGAGTTCAATAGGAAAATTTGTCAGGAGAAACAACCCTTAAAGTGATCCATCCATATCTACTACATATCTGGCAGCAGAGTGATGGTTTGAGGCTCGTTTGATACCTCAGACCCTTGATGACTTAACAGCCATTTAGGCAACCATGTGTGCCACACTGTTCCAGTGTAATTTAAAGCTAAATCTAGTCCCACCCCCCAATTCCCATAGAGATCCATTCAAATGCAGAGGTTATAGTATCGCTTCTAAGAGTACCTGGAAATAAGATATCAGGAGTCTTTTGATATCCTTTTATATAGAGTCATGATGGCATCACCTGTTTACCTGGGGAATACCTGTTTACCACAGAAGTTGTTTGAGAGAATGGCAAGAATGTGCAAGGCCGTTATCAAGGCAAAGGGTGGCTACTTTGAAGAAAATATATTACTTTTTTTTATTTGTTTAACACTTTTTTGGTCTTTGCATAATTTAATTTGTGTTATCTCATAGTTTTGATGTCTTTACTATTCCAAAATGTGGAAAACAGTAAAAATAACGGAAAAAACCTTCTATGAGTAGGTGTGTCCAAACATTTGACTGGTACTGTACGTGCGTAATGTCTGATCACAACATGCATATTTATCACAGGAGATAACCCATTACGCAATGGTGGGATTTCCCATTACCAGGCAACAATATTTGGTCAATTTCATTCTAGCTCTATCATTCAAGAATTGAGATCCCATCAGTGAGCCTCGTCGATTACAGAATACATCCCAACTATATTTATTTAGTAACTGCGAAACATGCGTGTGCTGCTGTTACTGTACCATGCATAGTTTTGTTTCCTAGGCCTACAATGCAATAACACTTATTTTGGAAGCAGTATTCATAAACACCTCAAAATGGCAGGGACATCTTCAATGTCAGACTGCAGTATTGGTTTGGTGTTAAATGATGCTTGCCACAAAACAACCTTCAGAAGAGAAAGGGGTTTGATGGCTGCAACCGAGTTGTCACAAGAGGACATAAAACTATTGGCATGGAGAAGTGGAGTGACATTATCTGACATTATCAGTGTATGGTCTAAAGCAGGGGTTCTCAATCCTGGTCCTGGGGGACCCCTGTGTATGCTGGCTTTCGTTGCAACCGCAGTTGCAATCCCAGAATTTTAACAAGCTGTTAATTTTTCTTAATTAGGTGCTTGTCATGTTTGGAGGAATTATTCACCCTCTTAAGCCACATTATATCAGAAATAGCTATGGATGCCATGTAGAATAAACACCCCATGTTCACATTGTGCTATATTATTTAAAAAAGATAAGAAAATTATTTAACAGATCCATTTAAAGACTGATTTGAATCAATAGGCTCCTAATTGGTGAAAGTGTGGACACATGGCCACTAAAATTAACCATTTCGTAGATAATGAAGAATTCAAACACAAAGCAAATGATAACGAGCCAAACCTGCATTGTCTTAAGCTTAAAGAAAAAATTGAGTTAAACACATGTGTTCAACAACCTAATTAGGAGCCTATTGATTCACTTCACTCTTTCATTTGAGTGAAAATACATTATTTTGTAACCTTTTCTTATGTAATTGTTGCAATATAGCACAATAAGCACAATGTGAACATGGGGAGTTTGTTCTACATGGCATGCATAGCTATTTCTGACATAATGTGTCTTAAGTGGGCGAATAATTCCTCCAAACATGAAAAGCACCTAATTAAGAAAAATTAACAGCTTGTTAAAATTCTGGGATTGCAACTGCGGTTGCAACGAAAACCAGCATACACAGGGGTCCCCCAGGACCAGGATTGAGAACCCCTGGTCTAAAGTACATGTACTATTCTGTTTGATGTCTGATACATAATTTGACACTTTTAAGTAGTAATAAGTAGTTATTCACATAACTCTTAAGACTTATGTGAATTCCTGATATGTTAAAATATGTGTACTTTCAAAATGCTATCTAACCATGAAGGAGTTGAGTACCAAAGCTGAAATTTGGTTGATGAGTAGATCTAATATATCGGTTTAACTGGTGTAAATTTCAGAAAAATGTTTAACTGTCCACATGGTGATCCATTGACAAGACCGACGGTTGTGTTTTTGACTTTTTTTCACCCGGACCCAACTTTGGATGGATGTCATTCCTTTACAAATGAATTGATTAGCCTGTACTTGCTTGTGACCATAGACATACACCTATAGATAATACATCTGTGATATGTATATGTCCACTCGTATGGGCACAGGGTGACCTCGAAAATCACCAAAAACATGTGCAACTGAACAAAGTGGCTACTTTTGGTGCATATAACTTGAAAAGGGAAGGGGTACAAGTAATCTGATGTCATATTCTTACAATTTGGAAGAAAGTAAGTTAGGATACCAAGTTTCAGCTCTATAGCTGTTACCAATCCCAAGTTATAAGCTTCCAAAGTCGGCACGTTTTCACGACTTGCAAGCGCGAAAGACGGAGGTTTTGAGCAAATTTCAGGAAAACGATATCTCGGAAACGACATGTCGTATGAGGCTAATTTCTTGTGTGTGTTCATTTTTCACACAATGGATTATTATGATGGAGTTGCATCAAAATCTGAGAGGGTCATACAGGAACTTTTCAGAAAACTGGTTGATTTGACACGGAATGACCCTACTGCCCCCTTCTGTTTTCTATCTGAAGGTCTGGTGGAGAATCACAGTAGCAGTAGCTTGACCGCGGCTGTGGTTCGAAACCAGACCGGCAGACAAGGCCGGACCCTCACCAGCGATTGGGGCGAGGCAGGTACCAGTGGGGTTGCTCTTGTCCCCAAAAAGGGGGACCTGAAGGACCTCCGGCACTGGCGGCCGATTAACCTCCTCTCAGCCGATTATAAGATCATGGTGAAGGCGCTGATGAGGAGGTTCCAACACCTGATGACATCGGTGGTCGGCCCCAATCAAACGTGCAGTATCCCAGGGAGGTCCATAAATGACAACCTGCTCCTCGTGAGGGATGTCATAATCCACTCCGAGAAGCGCAGGTCCCCCTTGGGCCTTCTCAGCCTAGACCAGGAGAAGGCCTTTGACAGGGTAAGTCATGTGTGCTTGGAGAGGGTGCTAGAGAGACTTAATTTTCCTAGCTCCCTCCTGCGCTGGACCAAAATGTGACTGTGAAATGTTTAACTGACATCTCGGGGAGGGTGGTTGTTAACCAAGTTTCAGCTCTATAGCTGAACCATGACACTCCCGAGGGGCAGCATGGCCCTGGACCAGTCAATAATCTGGGCAAATGTCTTAAACAAATGTTTAAGTAACAAGCAAAAAGACATTGCCTGGATGTCTGCCCACATGTGTCTCCCCACCAGGTCATTTATGTTTAAGCGGCACTTGGCCCTGACTGAGCGCTGCCCCCACGAATGCCCTGACTCAGAACATGTTTACAATCTGTTCTGGGAGTGCTCCGTGGCCTGTTTCCTCTGTCTCCCATAACAGGTTGCTGCCGAGGTCCTCCCTGACTGCTGAGAGTGCCCTCTACGGAGCCCGTGGAGGATGCAGAACACCAGAGCTCCAGCGTCAGTGGAGGATCATCAACACCATTAAGCAGGTCCTGTGGGAGGCGAGGAACATCAAGGTCTACCAAAAACATCAGTAGACCTCGTCACTCTCAGGAGGAAAACCTCTCAAAACCTCCTCCAGGAAGGCGTTATGGTGGACTTTGCAAAGGACAAGCGTCTGGCGAGAGAGAAATGGGGGGTGGACCATTGGAAGGAACTGATCATCTAGTCCACCCCCCTCCACCCTAAAGGAAGAGAGAGAAACCAAAAACTGAACATTTGCCCACCCGACAACCCGGGAACGACATTTTTTACTGGTTTCACTTCAACGTCTTTTGATTTTTGTTTTTACTCCCTTTTGGAGCTTACCTTTTTTCTGTGTATGTCAGTTACTGTGGTGTCTTGATTGTTGTGTGTATTTTAACAGGGAAAAATTTGAGTGAAAATGGGAATTCCCCCTAGTAAATGTGTTTTTAGAATTGTAATGTGATGGTTGTGATGAAGTGAATAATGGATGGAAGTGTTTTATTTTTAAAAATGAATGCTTTTATTGGAACTGTAAAATTAAAACCAATAAAAGACAATTTACAGAGAACTGTAACAAAGACGCTTTACAGAGAAACAGAAGGAAAATTGGGCAAAAACCAGGCCTGAGCCCACATAAAGCCTCAGGCCTGGTTAAAACTCCCCAGTGGGAAGAAAAACACTCAAAACAGTGGTGAGAAAAAAAAAAAACTCCCCAATGGGAAGAAATCTCAGGAGGAACCTGGCTAGAGAGGGGGACCCCATCCTCCACTGGCCAGCCCAGTTTAAAGTAAAGGTGGGCTGGATGCTGGCAGAAATGTAATGAGTCATCAATCACAGCAAATAATCTAATGGGTTGAGCAGGTTACAGTCCGAGATATCAAACTAGCTGGTAAGTAGGAAGTCCAAGTGAAGCGATGTATAATATGTAATTCAGAGGGGCACATTATACAAAGATGTGAAAGACAAGAGAAGAAGCCTCCCTGCCGTCCTGCCGGAAACACCCCTGTGTAGACTGGACACCCTGTGCGTTAGGGCTGTCCTTTCCGTTGGCGGGTGAATTGATCGCCACCGACAGACTATCAGCCAGCATTGGAGCAGAGCTCTGAGGACTCTGCGGGAGCCGAAAAGGTGGTCGGGCTCCAGGGACGCAGTCGGCGCTTTGGAAGTGCACAGATGTGAGTGATACACAATGCCCTGGTGCTTATTCAGGGCTCTGAGTGAGCCGTCAGCCTACAGGGAGGGACAGGCTGGTAAGAGGCTGGTAAGAGGCTGGGAAGGGCCACAGGGGTCTCTGCCTTTCAGGATGGCCAGGCCTTTGAAGCCTGCAAGAACCCAAACAAACGTCAGGCTGTCCGCCCCAACTGTCTACTGCGGTTGCTTAAACTTTCCATTTTCCACACAACTGACTTGGTTTAAAAGCGAAAGTTTAGCATGAACTGAGGGCTCCATTTGTGTAGTGCTCAAATCGTGGCCTGAGCACTGAGACCATTTGCCTGGGCACGAGACCATCTGCGCGAGCACTGAGACCGCCTGCCTGGGCCCTGGAGTTTGAGGCCTCTGTCCAACTTTAAAACAAAACCATCGGAAAAAACGGCAGCTCAACCAACAACCGCTGCCAGAAAGGGATGACATCACAGGCTCAAAGGTAATCAGTCAAACTGTGGCAAAAGCAGTTTCCAAAAGGCAACTTGTGGGCTTAGTGTGATTTGAACATGTTTGGTCAGGTCCTCAACAGGAATAATCCAACCGAAGAAACAAAGAGAGGCTGTGAGGAGCACTATTAAAAACATGGGGTTCTGTCTGGGTCTGTACCCGGTCCCACACTGCCCTGCAAGCCCGTGGCTGGTACCATCATTATCGGCTTTCTGGCGTCTTCTTTTTCTTCCCCCTTAAGCGTTTGGCTCACCGGAGCTCTCCCTGGCTGAGCTGCGACTTGCGCATGGCTGTATATGGTCAGATTTGCAGGGAAGGTTTTATATGGCAAACAGCTGCTGTGAGAATTTAAAAAATAAAAAAAATAAAAGCTCAGAACCTGGACTCCAGTCAAACCCAGAGTCGCTCAGGGGAAGCGTTTAAAAACCAAGGAGTTCATTATGTTAGTTAACAATGGTTCCATTCAGGGGACGCAACCGAGAGACGGAGGGGCGGCCCGCTGACACTTTCGCCCGAACACTCTCGGGTGTCCGCAGCTTCGCGCAACCGCAAGGCTATCGACCGCTCTGAGGCGACCAAACGGTCACGCCCATCACACACACGCAGGGACAGATATCAGCAGCGTTTGAATATCTTTGAATAATGGCCAGAAACACACTGACCACCACTCACTCACAATAATGCTTCAGCAAATATTCCACAGACTGCCAATGACCGTTTTTCCATTTCACATTGATTCAGCCAACAAACATTTTAGGCACATATAAGCCTGAAATGATGTGGGATGAGTCATTTACTTTCTGTACTTTGTGTTAAACAGCAGGTCTTTCGCTGGAAGTGTGTGAGTTAGTTTGGGAGTGTGTAATTGTATGTGTGAATAAGTTAGTATGTACATTACATTACAATCATTTAGCAGACGCTTTTATCCAAAGTGACATACAATAAGTGCATACAGAAGGTCATCGAAGCAACTACAGAACAGATTAGACAAAGCACATCCTTCCCATAACGTATCAGCTATCCCTAGTAATGAAAATTGAGTGCAGTTCACAGTAAGCTGTGGGTAAATCAGCTATAATTCTATTCTAAATACCATTCTAAACTATAACATCAAAGACAAAAAACACAGGGACAAGTAGTATGAAAAAGGTCCTAGATTGGTATATTAATCAAGGTGGAGTCTGAAGAGGTGCGTCTTCAGGCCGCGACGGAACGCAGACAGTGTTGGAGACTTGGAGTAGAACATAGAGGAATGGGGAGTTCATTCCACCACTGGTCTAAGTTGTGTGTGCTAGTGTTTAGGTGTATGTGTAAGTTGGAACGGTTTCTACAGAGTAACAGGCCCTTTGCCCAGGCAAGACCCTCTCTGCTCACACTGGTGACGGTGACCGACACAATGTACATTAAACCTTGTTTATTTCACACTGCTAATGACCCAGAAAAGGCCTCCTTGAGACCATTATATAAATCTCCCCCTGAAGCAACTGGTGCGGATTGTAGGGTCTGTAAAGGAGCTTGTGTGTGGATAACGTGAGCTTGTATAACTCATGTTTTTTCCCCTCGTCTCCAGGCCCTGCTGTTTGTTGTGGGTGAAGTTGGTTGAGCCTTTGGCCCTTTGTGAAGAGAACTTGTCCAAAAGCTTGATTGTATTACGCATGTTAGCGCCCCTGAAGTAACACCAAGGGGGGGATAAAATGTCAGAAGAGTCAGGCCCTTCAAGTTTAAAAGAAAAAAAAACAAAGCTTCAAAGATTTTATTTTCAGCCAGCAGGTTTCTGAGCATCTAACCGGTTTTATCTTGCCGTTTTTCCCCAAAACGGAACTCTGCCTTGAACGTTTGATTGCTGCAGACTAGTGATTTGCAATCTGGAAAATTGTGAGTCAAAGCAGAGGCCTTTAATCCTGACGGATTCGCCGCCGCAGATTTAGAAGAACAGAAATGGTCGTAAAATACTGCGACAGTCAAAACAGAATCAAGAATGCAGATGAAGTCAGAAATGCAGTGTCTGCAGATTGTTATGGTTTTCAAACAACTAAACACAGAATATTCCACCCATTCAAACATGCTGTTAAAAACCTCATCTACTACTGACTGGAAATTAATTGTCAATCACTACCCTGATGTACTGGGCTATTTAAGCATTGAAGCATCCCTTTCTCAAGTCACATTAAGAAAAGCCGTAAAACAGTTTGCCGGAGTTGTATCAAATTGGTAACAGCTCAAAGCCAGAGGCTAAAACAGGGCCCGTTAAAAAAACAACACTTTTACAAGCAGTGAGTAATGCTTTATAGCAGGCAAGGAGAGGTTCTCTGAAGCGTGAAACAGTCTGTAATTCAATAACTGACACCATAGATGTAAATATCACACCTAGATGGATGCCCTGTACCATCAATGCAGAGCAGAAATCAAACAACATGCATTAACAAAACACATTCAGAGAGCAAAATGGCAAAAAAATACAAACACTCGTAACATCAGCCCACCTACAGTCAGGCCAGAACCCCCACCTCGCCCTAGTAAGCCATCTCCACCACCGCTTCTCCATCAAAGAGAAACCCTCACAAAGTCCATCACCTTTCAAAGCAGGCCCACTAACGACCGGCCACTTCCTGGCCCCGACCCCGCACCCAACAAGAGCACTCAACAGCTCCCCTCTCAAGGGCCCTCCGAAGCAAAGGGGGACCCTGGGGCAAAGCCATCACGTCCCACCTCTCCAGGACGGAACCTGCCAGGCAGTATGGAGGGGAGACCTGGGGGCGGACCGAGTCAGGGGGTGAGTAGGCGCCACAATAACCAGGACACAGTTATGGACCGCCTCAACAAAATCTGTCAAGATATTGCAAAAAATAATACCGGATTACATGACACAGCTAAGCAATAAACATTATCATGACACTCACACTCACCACCTCAAACACCCGTAGTATCAAGGACCCCAACAAACGCCACTCAGTCTTCTCCACTCTGCAGCAAATCCCCTCGGATGTCATCCTACTCCAGGAGTGCGGAATCCCTTTCCGCACTATGGATGACACTCTGAGGGAGGAGTGGAGAATGGGGGACTCTCTCTGGTCCGGCTCGAACGTCGCTCGAGCCGATGGGGTCGGCACATTGACCAAAAATCCTTTTGTAAAAATCACAGGCAATAACATCTTGGAAAGTGGGCGAATCCTCGTCACAGACATCAGTGTCGGGGGTTCCCCACTTAGATTGGTCAATGTGTACGGCCCAACCAGCGTAGCCGAGAGGGTCTCCCTCTTTTCAAAATTAAGAACCATCATACATTGCAATATGCCGGTTGTCGTGGGGGGGGATTTCAACTGTGCCCTCAGGGATGAAGACCGCAGCAGACCAAGGAAAGATCGGTCGAGCGACGAGCTGCGGTCTATCATAGAAGATTTCTCCCTCCACGACGCCGGGGGCGCCTCTCCCCCACAACATACATGGGTGAGCTCTTCTGGTGTCTCCTCTTCACGCATTGATATGTTCCTGCTCTCCCCAGGCCTGAGAGTGCACGCCTATTCCATCCGGGCAGTGCACTACTCGGACCACCACATGGTGACCGTGTCCCTGGTCTGGGAGAAGGCCATAACCATCGGCAGGGGTCTCTGGAGAATGAATACCAGCCATCTCCAGGACCCCAAAGTGTGCCTCTCCTTCTCGAGGCGGTACCTGGAGTGGGTGAGTCTAAAACATCTTTTTGACTCCCCGATAGAGTGGTGGGAGATGGTGAAGGAGCGGGTGCAGGGCTACTTCCGGGCAGTCGGGCGGAGGAAGGCAAAGGAAAGGAGGGCGGCTTTTGACCACGCTAATGCTGCCCTCCAGAGACTGAGCCTCCTCCAGACCCGAGGCCTGGAGGTAAGCAGCGAGGTTGCACTCGCTAAACAGAGCCTCTCCGCCCTCTATCGGGAGGAGCGGAAAAAATACACCTTCCGCTCCAAACTCCAGGGCCTTGAGGAGGATGAGAAGTGCACGAGGTACTTCTTCCGCAGGGCACGGTCAAAAGCAAACAACATCTCTTCCCTCTATAATAGCAGAGGGGTGGTGGTGTCTGAAGAGGCTGAGGTCCGGGAGGTGGCCAGGGAGTTCTATGCGGGTCTATACAGCATAAGGCCCGCAGATGGGGCTCTCATGGACACCTTCCTAGGCTGCCTGGACAGACGCCTGGGGGATGAGAGCAGGGAACCAGAGTTGAGCGCCGAGGAGCTCACCCGGGCCGTGCGCTCCCTTAATCAACATAAAGCTCCTGGTCCTGACGGGATCCCGGCCGAATTTTATCAGGCATTTTGGGATCTCCTGAAGGAGGACGTGGCGGAAGTCTTCAGGGCGGCGTACAGGGAGGGACGGTTGGGGGCTTCACTGAGGCAGAGTGCGGTTGCTCTTGTCCCTAAGAAGGGGGACCTGAAGGACCTCCGGCACTGGCGGCCGATTAACCTCCTCTCAGCTGACTATAAGATCATGGCGAAGGCGCTGATGAGGAGGTTCCAACACCTGATGACATCGGTGGTCGGCCCTGACCAAACGTGCAGTATACCAGGGAGGTCCATAAATGACAACCTGCTCCTCGTGAGGGATGTCATAATCCACTCCGGGGAGCGCGGGTCTCCCTTGGGCCTTCTCAGCTTAGACCAGGAGAAGGCCTTTGACAGGGTAAGTCATGTGTGCTTGGAGAGGGTGCTAGAGAGGTTTAATTTTCCTAGCTCCCTCCTGCGCTGGACCAAAATGTGCTTGACGGACATCTCGGGGAGGGTGGTTGTGAACAAGCAGCCATCCGCCCCGTTTGCCATTAGGTCTGGCGTCAGGCAGGGATGCCCCCTAGCATCCCTCCTGTACGTCATCTACCTCGAGCCGTTCCTTCAGGCCATCAGGGGCAACCCGGGCATCGCTGGGTATCCACTGCCCGGGGCCCAGGGGGAGCGGCTTAGGGTGATGGCGTACATGGACGACATCACCATCGTCGGCACAGATAGTCATTCCATCGCCGTTGCCAACAAGGTGCTGGATGACTTCTGTGCAGCCACTGGCGCCCTAGTCAATAGGGACAAGAGTGAGCTGTTTCTGTCTCGTCATTGGAGGGAGCCACTAACCGTTGCTTTCCCTGTACGCAGAGATAAAATCAAGCTCCTGGGGGTGACCTTCCAGTCAGACGGAGAAGGAAGGCTGAGCTGGGAGGAAACCCTCCGCCACGTCCAGGTTAAACTCCAGAGCTGGGGCGTGCGGCCTCTGACTCAGACGGGTAAGATCCTGGTCCTGAAGGCAATAGTCCTTCCCATTTGTCTCTACTTGGGGAGGGTGTTTCCCCCAGACAAGGCCACTAGTAAACTTCTTACTAGAATGGCCTTTCGCTTTGTCTGGGGGAGCACCATGGAAAAATTGAAAAGAGCTACCCTCCTCAAGGAAGAGCAGAATGGGGGCAGGGGGGTTCCAGACATTGTTACCATCGTGTTGGTGCAGGGTCTGGCCGCACTGGTCCAGAATACTCGGAAGGTCGAGAAGGCCTCTGGTGCCTTTGCTAGGTACTATGCCACTCCCTTCCTGAGGACGATGGGCCTGTGTGCGCTGGACCTCACCGTACCGTACAGCTGGGACCCCCCATATGCATATCGAGCCCTGAGGGACTTTGCTTTTGGGGCGGGATTGCCCAGGGCCGGGCTGACCTCGTGGAGCTATAAAATCATCATGGCTCATTTAAGATCAAAGGAGACCATGACACTCCCGAGGGGCAGCACGACCCTGGACCCGTCTATAATCTGGGCTAATGTCCTACATAAATGTTTAAGCAATAAGCAAAAGGACATTGCCTGGATGTCTGCCCACATGTGTCTCCCCACCAGGTCCTTTATGTTTAAGCGGCACTTGGCCCTGACCGAGCGCTGCCCCCACGGATGCACTGACTCAGAACACATCTACCACCTGTTCTGGGAGTGCTCCGTGGCCAGACGGGTCTGGGGCCTTGTTGTTTCTTCTGTCTCCCGAAACAGGTTGCTGCCTAGGTCCTCCCTGACTGCTGAGAGTGTCCTCTACGGCCCCCGTGGAGGATGCAAAACACCGGAGCTCCAGCGTCAGTGGAGGATCGTTAATACTATCAAGCAGGTCCTGTGGGAGGCGAGGAACATCAAGGTCTACCAAAAGACCACTGTAGACCTGGTCACTCTCAGGAGGAGGGCGCAAAACCTCCTCCAAGACGGCGTTATGGTCGATTACGCAAAGGACAAGTGTCTGGCGAGAGAGAAATGGGGGGTGGACCATTGGAAAGAACTGATCATTTAGTCCACCCCCCCCCCATCCCAAGGAAGAGAGAGAGAGAGACAGAACAATTGCCCACCCAATGACCCGGGAACGCATGGACTATCCTTCATTTCAATGTCGTGTGATTTCCTTTTTGTTTTGTAACCTTCTCCTTTTTGTATGTGATGTAATTTACTGTCGTGTTATGAATGTTGCATGTTAATTTTTAGAAATTAAAAAGGGAGGGGAAATAAACCCCCCCCCCCCGACAAAATATGTTTTTTTAAAAACTGTGAAATGAAAAGTTTAAAATGTAATTAAATGTAATGAAATGGTTTTATTCTAAAATGACATTTAAAACCAATAAAAGACAAAAATGGCAAGGGTTTGTTTGGCCAACCGGTTGCATTCAAGTTTCCCGGGAATTCAGAAACTCAGGAATTTAAAAACAAAGCGCAAAGAGAGCTAGCGCGACCAAAAACAATAAATCATTATGCACACAACTTTCATGGCCTTGCAAGATACGTATATATGCAATTCATTTGGTTCTGAAAACAGCTCAAATGTAAGACTGTGGTACATGTCAAAACCAGTGAAAATACAAATTTACAATTAGCACAAGCATTATTTGCAGCACTTTCATGATGAACATCAAGAAAGGCGTCCATTTTGGCTCTGGTTCAGCTTTGTTCGGCCACTCCACAACTGGGCCCTCGTATCTCGCTCGCTCGCTCGCACACGCACACGCACACACACACACAGTGAGAATTCAGCTTTCCCCAAAGGCAGACAGACGTACAGGATGTCCAATCCTGGCTGGAGCAGTGGGCGTCAGAAGTCCAAAGTGGGGATATCAAATGGTCAGACTCGGCTTTGAAGAAATAGATAGTGATACCCGGAGCTTATTACAGATTGAATACAGGCCAGTTGATGAGTGCTGATTGACATGCATTACCTCCCCTTCGTCATGTTTGCTCTTATAAGGAAGATGTGCGGATGTGTGGATGTGCATATACTGCGGTGCGTGATGTTAAAGTCTAACATTACTGCAGGAGAGCAGCGGATAAAGGCTCGCCAGTTCTGCCAGTGTGTTTGGGTGCGCTGGCTGGCAGTCTGGCACTTTTCAGGGATAAAAGCTGAAGGGCTGGGCGGGGCCGGAGAGGCACTGACAGTGCGTGGCAGCGGAGAAGCAGCAGGTTTGTTAATCCAGACTCCGGTCCCACAATGCACTCTGAGCGGCTCCCCCTCCCCCTCCACCTCCCCCTCCCCTACCCCTATCATGGCGTCTTCCTGCCAGCCAGCGTGGCCTCTTCCAGCGCGGCACGGCGCAGGGCCATCGTTCAGCACGGCGTAACGGCGTAAGCGCAGCCTCATTCTCATCGCCGCTCCCCCCCACCCCCCCCTGTGCATCCTGCAGCCCCCATATTCACCCACACAGAAAACGGGATACGATCCTCCGGCTAATGCGAGAGCCGTGGAAGTGGTGCAGCTCCTGATTGGCCCTGTGTGAGGGGAGGGGTTTCATAGCGGAACCAGCCAGGGAAAGACATGCAAATGAGCGCCTTCATGCTAATGAGAAAGAGAGAGCAAGAGAGAGAAAGAGAGAGAGAGAGAGAGAGCGAGAAAGACAGGGAGAGAGAGAAAGGGAGCAAGGTAGAGAGAGAGAGAGACTAACGCGAGGTAGCAGGAGATAGAATGGGAGCAGAGGAGAGACCAGCACGTGAGGCAGGGATGTGAGGAGGTGAGACAGCAGTGTGAAGTAGCTACCAAGGAAACTATACACAATACTGTATCAGTACGACAGAGGAGACAGTATGTGTGACGGAGGAGACCGTGTCAATGCATGAAAAGAGGAGTTTCTGGAAGATATCCTGTTAAATAGCCTGTTAAATTGCAATGAAAATGTGAGTGGTACTTTCCCATGTCGACATGGCCATACACTTCCCCTAATCGGGGAATATCGACGTGTCTGGTAATTTAGGACAAATTTCTGGACAAGAACACTTTATGATTATGTACGTTTCCGTCGGCAAACACACATCCGTAAATGGCCAGACACGGTCCGTTTTCGGAGTTGTGCACTGAAGACTGAAGAGACGGTATGGATCAGTGCAACTGAAGAGACAGCATGGATCAGTGTGAATGAGCTGGGGCAGTGTGAAGGAGCAGCAGATAGTGTGAAGCTGTGAAGGAAGAGAGGAGAGTGAAAGAGAAGAGCCTCCTGACAGCTCTCTGGCCCCAGGGGTGATTGACACTGCACAGCCCCATGTGGAAGTGCAGACAAAGTAAACAGAGCTCGGGACCCTTGGCCACAACAGGCTGCCAGGCAACCAGGCCCCACAACAGCCCGCCGTGCCCCGCCCCCTTCAGCAGCCCACGAGCTCCTCCCCCTTAGAAACACGAACAGGCTGGAATGTCCTTTCACCCCGCTCACTGTGCAAGCGCACCAGCACAGCTTCAGCTGCGTTATTCATTCAGCCATTACTGCCAACGCAAACGCCGCCGCGGCTACTTACACATACACTGATCTGAGCAGCGGTCACACGAGCACCATAAATAATGCTGAACAGGACACCAGACACTCCCACTCTGCAGCCCTGCGTCTTATCTCCTCATACAGTAAAGCTGTTAAACGGTCTTACACTTTGAGCTTGTTGACAACTGACAGCTAAGGAATGCAAGGTTCCACACATGGATACACACACAGACACACAAACAAACACAGAGGCACGCACACGCACACGCACACACACACACACACACACACACACACACACACACACACACACACACACACAGGCACACACACAGGCAGACACACAGGCAGACACACACACACAGACAGACAGACAGACACACAAATACGCATGCATGTGTGGACACACATACACACACACACACAATTCTTCTTTTAGATCCAAGATTGTCTGTTTTTGGTTTAACAGTTAACACATGTTTATCTTCTCTGAGGAGAGAGCAAAGTCCTCAGGCAGGGCTTAACGCTGCAGCGTTCTCAAGGACGCCTCCGACTGCCGTAAACCCGTGACCCCGCTTGGCCAAACCCGGTGACCCCGCTTGTGCAGTCTGGGGGCGCACCGTGCAGACACCACGGAGCCCCTGTGTGCACACATGGAGGAACACAACCTGGGCATTTCGTAACTTTATTCATTTACAAAGCCGTGGGCCCGCAGGGGCATGTCCCACTTAGAATGGTACAGATGGGCACCCAATGCCAACCAGATAGCTAACAAGGTCAGTGAGATCGGTGGCACTTGATATTAAGAGGCTAATAAAGATTAGCGTTCCGTTTCATAGCCACCGTCGCTGAAGAGCAAAACTGCGCGAACTACAGCCCTTTTCCCTGAAGGGGACAGAACACACATTTTATAGCGTTTGAGACTTAGTCAGGTCAGCCTTTTCACCTGTGATTAATGTGGTGTTAATGTGGTATCTTCATTGTTGTGTGTATTTTAAAGGAAATAAATTAAAACTATAGGAAAGGGAAAATAGAAAATTCACCCCTGTAAATGTATGGTTTAAAAAAAAAAAGTAAAGTGATGTTGGTGTGGATGTATGTGAATGTTTTTAAAGAAAATGCTTTTATTGCAAAGAAATTTGAAAACCAATAAAAAATACCTTTCACCTGTGACACAGATGTGTACCGTGTGGCAATTCATAAATATACAGGTGGAAAAACCTGCACGACTGCAGTCTATTTACAGCCGTGGTGGGAGAGCTCCATTCCCAGGTTCCCCAAACGCTTCCCAGCGTCGTCAATGAGGCATTTTCCCGCCCCTTACAGCACTGATCTAATGCACTAGCTGAGTAATAAATGCATGCATTCCTAATAATAATAATAAAACCATAATAATATACCACAGGCATGCAAAAAGTTTCAATGTGCTCAATCAACTGTCATAGGACCGTCTACTACCATTGTTTGGAGTCATATTTAATTGTTGGCATTATGGTGTTAATTGAAAGTTAGGGAGAGTGACTTTCAGCTTTCAGCACTTTAAAAACATTTCAATCCATTTTAAGCATCCAGCGCATTTCCCTTTTAATCAGCTTATGCCCCGGACAGAGGATTGCAGAGTCACTGCTCCATGGCAGACACAACAATACCAATACCAACAGCAAAACTATCTCCAACACTAAGACCAACAACAACACCAACACCATCAAAAACACCAGCATGGACAGAAAAGCTAACAGCAACGCTGACACCAACACCAACAATACCATCAAAAACACCAGTACAGACAGCAAAACTAACACCAACACCAGAAATACCGCAAACAACACCAACAGCAAAACTAACACCAACATCCACACCAACACTAAACAACCAAAACCAACCATAAGACCAACACTAACACAAACTCTAACACAAAGACCAACAACAAAAACACCAACACGCTAGGGTGGCATGTGGCAGCCAATGTGAGGCCCGTTGCTTGGCAGAAACCCATCGCACGCAGGCTTCCTGCTAAAGGCTTTTGTTGAGCCGAGCCAGCGGACAGGAAACAGCCGAGCTCTATCTGAGAGAGAAACAAAGGCTGACAGGAGATAACGGCTGCTCAGAAGAACTGACCCTGCATCATTTTTAGACTCTTTCCCAAACTGGTTAGTTTGGATTAGGCAAGGGTAGGCTGATCTTAGATCAGGGCTGCGTCCCAATATTCTTCGCTCCCACCTCCCTTCCTCCACTCCCCAACTACCACTCCTCTCCTACCCGGAAATATGAGTACGCTGAACGTTTTGAGTACAAGACTTTTGCACAGTACTGTACATGACATTGCGGTTTGCGTCGAGACATTAATTAATATGTAAGCATTAATACATAATTAAGATGTAATCAGCGACATTAGATTAAAACACAAAGATCCGTTTCCGGGGCACGGAGTAGAGGAGTGGTAGTGGAGGAGGAAAGGTGGCATTTTTCAACTATGGGGACGCACGCCAGTTGTTGGGGGGTGGGGGTCTGCTGGGTTTGTACTTCCTGTCTGGCCACGCCCCTCGCATCAGATTACTGCACGCTTTGCCAGACAGAATGCGAGATGCACACTGAGGGGTTCACCTGAGACGAGCATCACCTCCAGGTGCGCAGATTAGCATAGGGACGCACTGTAAAGCGCAAAGATCATTTTACTGCCGTGGTCCGTTTGCACAAGCTCACGTTGTACGACAACACATTTCTGAATGGCGGCACCCTCTGCAAAATGAAATTTATATTTTTTTCTTGAGATTTTTTTAATGTTGACACAGTGGGTTTATCCAATTTTGTCAAAACAAATGTTCAAATTTAACTTCTGTCATTTAATTTCCTTCAGAACTGGGGTGGTGCCTTTTCAATGCCAACTGAAAACAGAGGAAAGCTAAACCTGTTCATACTCTGAGAAACACTCAAGCATTCAAATTACCCAACACCATAGTTCCATCAGTCACACATTAAACCCGCAAGACTGTGTGTGTTCAACAACCCTCGAGTTGCAGTTTCACAAAACTTGCTATCAGAATACAGCTCTGACCTCTGCCATACAATAAAGCACTAAACCCTTACTCACTCATTACAACATTTTTGTATAGTAATATATGATGTTTTTACTCAACTGTACTTTCACTTTGCCTAAAGGCAGGGAACACTCCTGAAATAGCAACAAAGAGCTTTTTCTTTTTCTTGGGTGGAAACTCTGCACATGACATATGAAATATAAAGACTACAGCACAATGGAGACTTTCATGGGGACCTTCGATGAATAAACAAATAATAGCGTAACTACTGAATGTGCCAACGGCTCGTTTAAAGAAACCTCGAGTTTTACCGGGGCTGGCTGGAGCTCCTCCTACACCGGGCCTGGTCCCACCTCTTTTACCTGAAACAACACTGTTGTTCGAGGCTGTCAGAACTGCCCTGGGACCAGATAGGTTAACTGAAGTTAATAGCTCCTGGATAGTGGTGTACCTGCCATTATCCATCCACATAACACAAACATCAGTAAAACTGCACAGTCACTGCATTGTTCGGATGTCTGCTGTACCAGCCCGCTGCACCCGCCCACTGTACCTGGGTTTCTGTGGAGTCCTCTGCCTAATTTACAGCCCGTCCTGAAGAGAGCCGCCACTGGAGCCCTGCATCTACAGTAAGAGTCAAACTCAGGACATCAAATTTAGACGCCATTCGCATCATCAGGGTCTGCATGCGCACAGTCCCCGACGGCTTGGGTTACACATTTGCTCCCGATTGATTAGTCAGGTCTGTTCTTTGCTCTTTTCTGTAACTGTATTAACACTGATCCTACAAAAGGAAAATGAACACATCAGCCCACAGAACATGAGGAATCGCGCTCCCGCTTCAAAGTGCTTAGCCGTGCCAGCACTTCCCGTCTGAGGGTGAACACGCCGTTCCAGTGTGCTTGTCTGTTCCTGCTCGAGGCCCCCCCCCCTTCGGATTGGCCAGAGCTTTTGAAATACTGCTCGTTTCATTTTTCTTCATTTATTTATTTGTTTTATGGCTGATCTTTTTCCCAAGGAAGCCGCAGCTTCGTCATTATCATTAAAACCAGGAGCCTACAGAATATCAGTGAAAAAACTGCAGAGTCAGGCAGTGGGCCTTTCTCAGGTAAAACAGTTCTGCAGACAGTACAGTCAGAGCCGAGATATTAGCCTGCATGTCGGCCTCCGATAGCTCCTCCAGACCCCCAGAGCAGAGCCACTGTTTACATAACCGCACTACTGCAGCACAAACTGTCTTGCAAGGGCTCACTTCTGCATGTCATGACGCTCGATAAATTGGTCAGCGATAACAATCAGTAATGCTCAAGCACAGCAAACCATCAAGAGCAACGTTACAGACGCAAATAGAGGTCAAGTTTGCAATTTAGTGTCTGCGAATTCAAATCAGGGAACCTTTTCAAAAACCATTTTCCATTCAGTTAAAACTTATTTTTTCACGCAGCTCTGCACTCCCCGCCCAATGGGGTCACAGCTCAACGAGGGGGAAACAAAGCATAAAATCATCATCGTCCACACAAGGGTAACAGAGGATTGCTTTTGCAGTCTCTGGCTGGACATGAACTTTAGAATTTCCCAAAATGAACTGAGAGTTCTATCAATGTAGACTACCAGAAAACTGCGAAGACGAACTTAAAAGGCCCTATTTCGCAAAATGAGCACCTGCCATCGTTCGCTCTACTTATGAAACTGACACTAAAGTTTGAGGCTCCCAATCAGAACCCGTTCTGCAGAATTCCACCGCAAATTCTCCATACAGAGTCCTCCAAACTGCCCCACTGTTCTGCTTACACTAATGAGGGCAACGGCATTAATTAAACATCTTCACAATCAATGGCCTTCCATTCTAATAACACTCAACAATCCTGCTCGAGTTTGAGCCAAACTGTGATTGCAGGGACTTCAACAGAGCCAACGGGCTAGTGTCATCCCCAGACAAAAACAAAGTTATAATTTCCCACCTACCCCTGTCTCAGCTATTCTGAGCAAGTGTGGCCATGTTTAGACAGACATTGCAGCAACAATATCGTGCAGTAAGCCGTGGATCATAACATTGGAACCTTTGGGGCCAAAGATTAAAGAGATTACGGTCTCAAGAATGCAAACAATGAGCCAGAGTGCCCTGAGCCAAGTTACGGCGACTGTACAATCGCAGTGTTAGCAGGGGGCTACAGGAGGCCTCAACTTCATTAGGACACAATCGCATTCCAGAACTCAAGCTGCTGCCAGCCTATTGGGCTGTGACCATGCCAATCAAAACAAAAACTCAGAGCCCGTCCATGTCGTCTATTCATCGCCAACGCCGAGAAAGACTGCACCTTGATTCGGCAAAAATCGAGAGGCCTTTAATGAATCCACCGCCAGAGAAGCCCAGCTGGGCGAATACTCAGCAAATAGGGCACATTGGAAAAGTCTAGTGTTACCAGAGTCAATAAGCAAACATCTGCCATTTAGAACACAGCAAAATGTCTCAACTTACAAACTACAGGAATACAAGCAGACGTAAGGACAGTGAGGATTTAAGGCTGAAGCAATGCGCTTTAGTACCTGTGAGTATTTTTTCTTTTAAAGTTGATAGTGCCCATCACTTTTTACTGTCAAATGTTTATCATTTGTTTGTCATTTAACAGAGCAGGTCAGGCTGTGTTTTTGGGTTATGAACACTGAAAGAAAAAGGAGTTTCCCAGTTTTGGTCCAGTCTTGGCACTCGATTAGATCATAAGAGAAGGAACAACTTGACAAGCTGGCGCATTACACATTTCTTGAGATATGATCTCATGGTCAAAAATAATCACAAATCCAAGCCAACTACTGGCAAATTAAGCCTAACCTTACAAATACAGACCAGCCTAACCTTACAAATACAGACCAGCCTAACCTTACAAATACAGACCAGAGCACTCTCTCACCTTGAAGTTGCTGGAGTTGACCCAGGTGGTGGCGATTCCGTCGACCATGCGGTCCAGCATGGTCTGGTCCTGTTCCAGGTCGTGGGACTTCTGTTTGTCGGCGATGAAGTCGATGAGCTCCTGGCCCACCTGCAGACGCCGCCCCACGTCTTTCTGCAACACCTGAGCCAAGCAGTTCTCCATACTGGGCTCCATGTTCACCCCGAAACCCCCGCGAGACCAGGGAGCGTCGGCAAGCAGCGCGTGTGCCCCCGGATTTAAAAAAAAAGAACACACACACACGCGCGCGCACACGCAACTTTTATTTTTATCCCGAAAGGGATGACCCTAGATCAGCCGAGGGCGAGCGAGATGCCACAGCTCAGAGACGCAGGTTTCAGAATGGCAACAATGCACCATGTGTGTCTGGAGGGCAGCTGGCGATGGTGGTGGCGGTGGTCGGGGTCTTTATTTATTTATTTTATTCCAAACACAGTTAGCGGCAGCAGCACTGATGACGGCAGCGACGACGGTAACTCGAGACGGAGAGGGAGGGTCCGGAAGGGCGGTGCTTCATAATTCAGTAGTGCTTCCTTCCTGGGAGTCCTGTGAGAGAGATAGAGGCATTTAGCACCCTGGTGACCCTCTTAAAAAAAATTTAAAAAAAAAAAGTGTGAAGGCACACTGCTTCCCATCCATCCCAACAGACATTAACCTGCAGTTCACAATGCATTTTGGGCTGTATTTACTACACCGATGACACAAATGATTTCAGACATACCCTCTGTCCTCTGTACTTTTGGCTTGTTGACAGCACACAAGTTCAAAATAGGGGAGCTGTGTGAAAGTCACAACCACAAGTGCAGTCCAATTGCAAGGCATCGAGGGCTGTCCTAGGAGAAACCCTAGGAAAGTGACAGGCTAGGTCTGACCTATGTACTTATGAGGCCTCTATCTAAGGTAGAGGACTCGCTATCCAACTATCACCGTGGAATCCCCAGACAACTTCATGTTGATTTAAAACTCAGGCTAGACATAGCCTAGGCCAGTGATTCTCAAACTTGGTCCTGGGGCCCCCCCTGTGTACGCTGGTTTTCGTTCCAACCACATTTGAGATCCGATCATTTTAACAAGCTGTTAATTTGTCTTAATTGCACTTTTCATATTTTGACGGATTATTTACCCTCTTAAATTATGTCAGAAAATAGCAATGTATGCCATGTATAAATGTCCCATGTTCACATTTTGTTTAATGTGCTATATTGCAAACACATGCATTGAACACGTGTTTAAGTTCTTTCATAATTTTGTTTCCTTAAACTTATTAACACAATGCAGGTTTGACTCATAATCAATTTGTGTTGTCTTTGAATTGTTCATTATCAACCAAATGGTTAGTTTTCGTGGCCATGTGTCCACACTTTCACCAATTAGGAGCCTAATGATTCACCTCGGTCTTTCATTTGCTCAGTTTTGTTACCCGTTTTAATAAAATTGTTTGCAATATAGCACAATAAGCAAAATGTGAACATGGGACATTTATTCTACATGGCATGCATAGCTATTTTCTGACATAATTTGGCTTAAGAGGGTAAACAATCCATCAATACATGAAGTGCAATTAAGAAAAATTAACAGCTTGTTAAAATTCTCGGATCCCAATTGTGGAACGAAAACCAGCGTACACAGGGGGGCCCCAGGACCCAGTTTGAGAACCTCTGGCCTAGGCTATGCTGAAAATAAAAACGTACAGGCTATTCTCTGAACAGCCCTGGGTAACAATTAAATCAACTCCATTCAGGTGTAAAGTCTGATCATTTAGATATCTGCTTTTCCCACTGACTGACAGTCCAGTCACAGGGAAACTGTGGCAGTGGGAAAGAGAGGATTATATACCAGCCTTGACATATGACATACACAGAGATAAGGTCATGCAGGAGTCAGGACAGTTCCCTCCTTCCCCCAAAGCCAATTGACTAAAACAACACTTTAGTTAAACTAATCGCATGAACCACAGTCTGTAGACTGCACGCTCCCACTGAACCTTTAACCTGATCTTTTTCCAGTAGCAAGCATTAGCAAGAAACATATGCATAAATGCTAGTTCTGTCAGTCAACCTGTGTATGGACATCTGCCAAGCATCATAATAATTATACACATCTTACGAGAACAACAAGTTTTTAACAATACAACTTGGCTTAGTTAGATAACACTTGTTGTAAACATTCTTTAATTGGCCAATGTGTCAGTTTTTATGTAAACACTTGCCCTCCAGCACAATTATTGACCAAAATGCAAATATCAGACCAAAATATAAATCATGTAATGTGTTGATGTATGGAAATATAATGCAACAATAATTGTCTTGCATAGCTTATTTTAATTTCCATGAAGAGCATATTTATTTTGTCCCGTTCTAAACTGAGTGAATTCAAGAGCTAGACTGCAGTAGGAATAGTCAGTCTTCGCCTTTAGGAGATTATAGCTGCTATTCTTTGTCGCACACGAGCATCTGGTATAAAAGGATTTATTCTCTCGAGGTCTTTATGCTACAAGCTCCATCTATTCCCGTTTATTGTACAATAGGGAGGATACAGCCAAACGCAAACACTGCCCTGACGCCGAAACAGGTTATGATTGTAAGTCCAGTCAGCAAATAATTAATACACTTACACAACCCTTTAAAACACCAATACTGTGCTGTACGGCCTAGTTACCCATGTAATGGTATTAACCCGAGAGTCACTTACGCTAGACAACTTAGCTCGCTAGCTTAGCAATAAGAGGAAAGTCCACCACCGAACCGGACGTTCCTGCCAGTTGGGTTAGCTGGCACATAGCGAGCTTCTGTGTACCGTAATGAACAGTACACATAAGCAAATAGGTTCATTTCTCAATATTATTTTCCAGTTAGCAACCAGTTTTCCACCCTTTCGAGCGGTTGAGTTGACAGGACATCAGCAACCCGCTTTCGATGGCCGTCCAGCAGAGGTGGAAATCCAGGGGACAGAAAGTAAAAGTCCTGCCGTGTGTTTCTTCCACCCATAGACTCAGCCAGCTGATTTCACCAATTAATTCTACCTCCTGGCTGAAGAATTATGTTAATGAGCAAATCCAGGTGATTGGAGCAAAATACTGGGGAGGACATTTACTTTACATTATGTCCCCTGGATTTCCACCTCTGCCGTTCAGCCAAACGCAGAAGGCCTGGTATTTACACAAACGCTTCGGCAGCGCTTTCCGTTCAATAGTACATGGCACCATCTCTGTTAAATACACCATCATAGATTAAAAAAATTACATTAGACAGTAACCGTAGTAACCGAGTATTTGTGAATTGCCGATATGCAACTAAGCAGTCCAACAGTATTTATTCGGGGCAGCGAATTTTGCCTAGGCTACAGACCCAGTGTCGCTAGCAAGCTAGCCGAGGCGCCCTGTATCTCACTGCCCCTGATGCGCTCTATATATTCGCAAGGCTGGCCACAAAAACATTCGATTATCCATCATCATTCATGCACAACATCCCCAGTCACAATTCAAACAGCGAGCTGCGTACCACCATATTCAAAGCGAAATATATATTAAACCGATTTTTCTTTAATAACGTGATTATATTTTATTATAATGGCTACAATGTCCACTAGTCCATTGATTAGCTGGATTGCTAGTTAACGTTAGCTCATGAGAATGTTAGAATATCGAGCTAGCTAACAAAACATTACAATTTAGCAATGCTGCCTTAATAAATTAGATTATTAAAGCAAGAGGGCTTGTAAAGCCACTTACCATGCCCAGCTCTGTGCAATTAGTGTGGCTAATTGAAAATTGGCTTTTTATTAGCTAAGCAGGAGACTGTACATCTAACACAGCAGCGCTGAGATTCCTCTCCACCCCGTACGCTGCAGGACAAGAATGGAGGCGCTTCTGCACATGCGTAGCGCAATGCTGCCGCACAGGCGCACATCAGCGCTGCCGCGCAAGAATGGAGGCGCTGCAGCGCAGGCGCAGCTCAATACTGCCGCACAGGCGCAGACCGCTCGCCACCTGACGGCTCTTCTCTGAACTGACAGCAACGCCACAGTGACAACAGATACACTTTGTGAGCAGCTATGGCATGTAAATTGTTCACTACTCTTGACGCCTCCGTTCAGGATCACCAGAATCAGAAAAGGGGTTCAACGATGAGGTCCTAATGAGGTATAAAATTGCTGGGTGATGATAGACTCATTGTAATGCCCTTTAGCTGGGATTTAGGAAAGATAATTCTCCCCACACCCAGTAACAGTAACAATGTTCAAACATGTAAAGAAAAAAATGCATAAACAGTTATATATATATATGCACATATTTACCAGTTGTGGTAAACTGGAAACTGCTGAGAGCTATATCATCATATAAGGCAGGGGTAGGCAGCAACCCTGGTCCTGGAGTGCCGAAGATGGTCCTGGTTTGTGCTCCATCCTATAATTACATACCTATAACCACTCAACTGGATTAATTTTAATTAATCAGGTGGAATGAATGCAGGTGACAATGTGCTGAAGGCACTGAGCATTTTACCATTCAGAATATTCAGGCTCAGACGTTTAATCATCCATCAAACTCTTGTGATCAAGCTCAGATGGAATAAAAACCAGAAACGTCACCAGCACTCCAGGACCACAGTTGCCTGCCCACTTATACACTGCCCAGCCAAAAAAAAAGTCGCCATTGCACCCGTCATGCATAGTGCCCACTGTACAAGCCTCTGGAGGCAGTGTTATGATCTGGGGTTGCTTCAGTTGGTCAGGTCTAGGCTCAGCAACATTATGCAGCAATAAAATGAAGTCAGTGAAGTACCTGAATGTACTGAATGACCAGGTTATCCCATCAATGGGCATATGCCAGGATGACAATGCCAAGATTCATCGGGCTCAAATTGTGAAAGAGTGGTTCAGGGAACATGAGGAATCATTTTCACACATGAATTAGCCACCAGATTCCTGACCTTAACCCCATTGAAAGTCTTTGGGATGTGCTGGAGAACACTTTACGGAGTGGTTCGACTCTTCAGTCGTCAATACAAGATTTCAACCAAAAACTTATGCTACTCTGGATGGAAATAAATGTTGTGACATTGCATAAGGTTGTCGAAACAATGCCACAACAAATGCGCGCCGTAATCAAAGCTAAAGGCGGTCCAACGAAATATTAGAGTGTGCGACTTTTTTTTTGGCCGGGCAGTGTATAACTATAAGTGATCCCTGCATCACCTTGATGTTTAGGCTCCTTTTCAAACCCAAGGGTCTGCAACCCTGGTCCTGGACAGCCACAGGCTCTGGTGATTTTTGTTGTTACTCTGCATTTAAGGAATCTATTAAAGCAGTTTATTACACCAATAACTCACTTTACCTGGTCACTTGGGTCTGAATTGGGTGCTGATTTTAAGGTGAAAACAAAGACCAGGGCTGCATTCGAATCCAAATTGTATGCTTCCTTCCTGTCGTTCCCTTCCCTTGCTTCAAGGGGGAATCCCCAAAATGCCATGATGAAAGATGGCAGCCACACCTGGGGTGCATCCCAATATTATTCACTCCTCACCTCCTTTCCTCCACTCCTCTCCTCCACTCGTCTCCTACAGGGAAGTATGTAAAATAGCCTGTATGTTTCAAGTACAAGTATTTGCATGTACAGTAAACAATGTACCTGACATTCACGGTTTGCGGCGAGACATTAATTAATATGTAACCATTAATATGTAATTAAGATGTAATCAGCAACATTAGATTAAAATACAAAGATCCGTTTCTGGGGCACGGAGGAGAGGAGGTTGTAGTGGAGGAAAGGAGGGTGCATTATTGGAACATACCTCAAGTGGGATTTGGTTCCAATTTTTCACTGCCATTTTGGGTGGGTCATTGAACAAAAAATAAGAGAAATAGAGATTAGAGAGAATAATGTAAATCCAACAGTTCCTTTTCCAGCAGTTCCTCCATGGTGTTTCCCTGAGATTATGGCTGATTTTGAATTTTTAGAGAGAATAAGAGAAAAAGATAGAGATTTGAATATTCATGCAAATTTAGTTAACTCATACATCAAAAATAAGTATTATGGATTTGTTCAAATATACACAGATGCATCAAAAACCAGCAATACTAGAGTTGGAGTATCATTTGTTGTTCCAGAATTTAAAGTAATATACATGAAAACATTCATTGATAATCTGTTTGTTTATACAACTACATGGGAGATTATTGCCATTTTACTGGCTTTGCAGCAGGTATAGGAAGTAAGGCCAGTAATTTTATGCTCAGATTCCAGTTCAGCGTTGATGAGTCACAGACACAACTATACAGAATGTATAAATATTACAGACATTTTATAGAATTTAAATAATGCGGTTAATTGTTTGTTTTTATGGATTCCAGCGCATGTGGGAGTTGAAAGTAATGAGGTTGTTAATAAATATGCTAAAAAAAGCAACGAACAAAGAGAATGTAGATTTTAGTTAAAATCTTAGGAAGGCAGAAATGAAGAGTTTGCTTAAAAAGATGTACTCAAAAAATGCATCCTCCCTTCCTCCACTACCACCTCCTTTCCTCCGTGCCCCAGAAACTGATCTTTGTGTCCTAATCTAATGTTGCTGATTACATATCAATTACATATTAATGGTTACATATTAATTAATGTCTCGACGCAAACCGCAATGTCAGGTACATTGTATACTGTACATGCAAGTACTTGTACTTCAAACGTACAGGCAGTTTTGCATACTTCCGGGTACAAGACGAGTGGAGGAAAGGAGGTGAGGAGTGAAGAATATTGGGACGCACCCAATTACTTCCTCCCCTTTCTTAAATTGGAACCGAATCCCACTTGGTGTGAAGGGGATTCCCCCCTTGAAGCATGGGAAGGGAAACGACAGGAAGAAAGTATAAATTTCAGATCCGAACGCAGTCCTGCGCCTAGGTATTGATGGCTAGGTTAAGGTTGGGACACACCGGATTGAATTATTCTCTGCGGCTGGTGGGGAGACACGTAGATGGGTTGTGTGAGATGTGTATGGTACAGGAAGTTGTTGAGCATGTAATGGTGGGTCATAAGTTTGTTAATGAAAGGGCAATGCTATTTCATAGGCTAGTGGAGGGCAGTGGAAGGGTTGGTGATATTAGGAATATTTTGGGTAAGGGAGAAGTTTCAAAGGGTTTACAGAGCTGTGGTGCAATTCCCTTTAGGAACGGGTTAGGGGAATAGGCGAATAGGCTCTAACTATTGGCCTAATCTGCTCTACCCTCCAACACAGTAGGTGGCGGTAGTGCAACTTTTACGCCATCTTTCGCCAAAAAAAAATGCATTGAAGAAGACTGCACCGCCGTAAACTTCCGGTAAGATGGAGGTCTGAGGGGAGCAGTCGCGCTTACTCTTATAAAGTCCCAATCGTTTCGTGTTTTAAAACAAATCTTCTACCTCTGATAGTTAAGTACGGGAACTGAATATGTCTTTCAACAAAATGTTGATGGATTATGAACTTTTAAAACACGAGCAAGCAACTTATTCTGGAAAAGATACGGATCACTGCTACGCTACCATGGAGGTCTCACTTGCTAGCATCAAACGGGAGCCTTCCGACTCCGCGCCAGCTACCATGGAGGTCTCACTTGCTAGCATCAAACGGGAGCCTTCCGACTCTGCGCCAGCTACCATGGAGGTCTCACTTGCTAGCATCAAACGGGAGCCTTCCGACTCCGCGCCAGATACCCCTGCTAAACATCAAGCGGGTAAGAAAGCCAAATCCAACCTTTTCTTGGATTAATCAAATACAGTTTATAATGCGGCCATCGTTGATGCAATAAAAGCTCTGAGAACGAGGGTAGATTGCCAATCGGAAGAATCAAACATGCAACTGAAACATAATAATGATCGTACGGAATGTGGAATTTAATGTGGCAGAAGTTAAATAATGTAACTTACAAGAGTCAGCCAGCTCGAAAAGCAAGCGGCCGATCTACTAAAAGAAGTCAATGAGCCGAAAGAGCTAACGAGCACGGTCGTTATGAGAGGAGATGGAACCTCTCCTAAAAGAAAAACGAACAAAGATATTAGACAAGACCTAATCCACCTACTCTCCTAAATCGCTCCATTGTTGGCAATGAAAACTGAAGACGCCGTTATTTGTCTCGCGAATACACTTAACGTTGTAGTTGTACATACAGTGCTTATAAACAGAGAGGCGTTATCATGAAATTGTATCTCGTATAACCATATTTAAATTTAAGAGAGACGGGACGCTGTTTGAAAACTGAAATGGTTGAAAACACTTGCCCAATCGGGCAAGCGCCGATAAAAGCCCACTTGCCCGAATGTTTTTTTCCCCCCTGCCCAGGGCAATAGGGCAACCGTTGGTGTCTATCCCCGATGATGATCTTCCGGTTTCTTTTCCCCCTAGCTTGTGGACACCAACGGCTTCTGTACAACTAATGTTATTAATGTTAATGTTAAGTGTATTCGCGAGATGTAACTTAGAGCTCCACACACTGCCCATGTTATGTTGCATTTTGACTGTTCATCCAACTGCACAGGGCGCATTGTGAGTAAGCTTTGCCTCAAGTCCCATGCTGTCTGCCAAGATCTCAACATGAATTTTCTGAAACCTATTAACGCAGGCCAGGGGCCTGGCAAGAGGGCTCAAGTACCCAAGTACCCACTGCCACAAGCGCCAGCCAAACAAAGAGTCAGACCCCAGTATTTTTTTGGTGTTCGTACCTTATTGTATGCTTATTACACTGCAATGAAACAATTGTAAATCCTTTTGAATCTTGTACATTTGTAATGGTACTATAAATCTTTTTTTTTAAACTGCACTGTCAGCAGTTCCAGTTCTGTCGGAATTGTGATGTATTGACCCCTTATTGGCTACAACACTCACATGATTGTGCACTATGACATTTTCTTATGCATGTGCTTATTCACGTAGGATATTCTCATTATAGCACTGCAAGTTCATAGTTAGCTAAAGCAAGTTAACTAGAAAGGCCTGTATGGTGGCGGTGTACTTAAAGATTAAACTGGCAATCAAGCTATCAAACTAAGTGATATGTCTGTCAAGGAACGAAGTACACAAACTTGCTAATGTTTGCAGATACCAACAGCTATGATTATTATTGCATGTCAACATTTAATATTCATAATATTTTTTAACAATTGTATGTTTTTCTTATATGTAGTGGGAAAAATGGACCAATTTCAGTGGTTTCAGCATATTAATTGGTTCCTGCAGCGCGGATTTTGTCAACAATCATTGACAAAGAAAATCAGAGCCTCAATTGTTCGGGCATCCAAGAATTACTTAATAGAAGGTATTGTAAAAAAAATAATTTTTCTTTATTTGGGATATAGTGTCTTGTGTGTAGTAATATGCATAGCGCATTTACAAATCAGATTCTATAATTAATACTGTTAAGATCCACCTTGTAAGTTTGACCCATGGGTTAAGTATACTGCTACAATCTCAAAGGAATGAAAGAATGAATCTGTTAATTTGCATGTCAAATGTAGATGAGTGTCATGCTCTTTGAGGGTTATGAGCTCTTTGAAGTGTTCCTTCCATTATTTTTGGCCATTCTTTCTGTTGTACTTAATAGGTTTGTTTGTTAAATAAACTAAAAATGATTTAAGTGAGTGAAATCAGGACCGCATGTAAATAAAAACTTTTGTAATCTTATGAATTTACATGTTGCCCTAACTTAAATCATAAGTTACAAGCAAAAAGGATAAACTCACTCAAGAGAAATTTTTCCTTTGAAAGGAAAAAATCTACTAAAAATAATAAAATTAATAAATTTTTTAAAACTAAATAAATGTGTAGTATCAATATATTAGGCCTACAAATAATAACTAATATAACTATAAATATTATTACTAATATTACAAATAATAAGTACTATAATTAACAAAAATGTACCCTTTAAGAAAATACCAAAATTTAACATCACATTCTGTGTCGTTACATTATTTTGTTAACCCTTTGAACCCTAACATGTTTTACCCCAGTTGCAGGAAGTAATTCAGGATTTTTTGTAGGTATCCACACATGCCGTACTTTATTTGCTTTGGGTGCACTGTGGAGTGTTTAAGTGCGTTTGGTAGTGGATGCTAGCAGTTACCTTAGAGTTGCGCTAGCATTAGCACCGTGTGTATGTCCAAAAGAAGGGACAGCATGGAATTAGCTGAAAATGGTTTGCATCAATCAACTACATCATGGGTAAGTTGTAATTGAGACATTATGTCAAATTCCGAACTATCCTTTTAAAGCCAAAGTTGCCTGCTTTAAAAACTATATAAATAAAACATTTCTAAGTGATTTATTACACAGATTACAGGGATTAATTTAAGACAATAAATGCACCAATTGGGTTCAAAGTATTAAGCACAAAACCAAACTGCCAGTTTTTTAGTAAAGATTTTGATTGCTCCTTTCTGTTTAAGATGGACGCTTGTTTTACACTGGGGAGGACATGCCCAAGCCAGTTGTCATGACCCCTGAGGAGAGGGAGACTGTGCTCCAAGAATGTCATGACTACTGGGGACACCATGCCAAACGGTCAACTGCGGACAAAGTGTGTCATAATTACTACTGGAAAACCAGGAGCCATGACACTGAAGAGTGGGTAAGCTATCAATTATTTTAAACAAGATGCAAATTACGTAAAATGTAAGAAGAATAAGCACCTTACTAAATGATGTTCATATGAACTAATCCTTTTTAATTATTTTAAAGGTTAAAAGTTGTCCAAACTGCCTGCAGAATAAACCGAAAAAGCTAGTGGGACGTGACAGGCATCCCATTGTTGTTCAAAAACCATGGTCAGTTCTGGGCATGGACTTGATTGGGCCACTACCCACAACGCCAAGAGGTCACGTGTATGTCCTGACCATGACGGACCTGTTCACCAAGTGGGTAATAGCTGAGCCTTTGAAGACAAACACTGCCGCTGAGGTGGCATCAAAGCTGACATTTTATTTGAAACTTTTTGGACTAGTGGACAAAATCATCACTGACCAAGGGAGTGAGTTTGTGAACGAGGTATAGTGAATATAGTCATGTATCTATTTGCAGTTGTTTCCGCCTCTGGTGTTGATGGGAGAACGCCAAGACTGTTCCCTTTCATTCGAAACATTGTTTTTAATGTATTTCAGCTGAACAACGACCTTTGTGAGATTCTGCACATGAAGCATAGCATTTCATCTACATCTCGGCAAACAAATGACCAGGGCGAGAGGACTAATAGGAACATAAACAACATACTGAAGAAGTACATCAACGAGAAGCAAAACGATTGGGACAACTATGTGACCGATGCAGTGTTCGCAATAAACACTTCAAAACAGGTCCGTTTTAATCCCAGTGTTTAACTTTCAAACCTTGTCAAATGTAACCGTAATAACAGGTACAATGCACTTTGATCACTTTAATTGCACATGGTAGATCTGAATGAATCGTTGATGGTAAAAATTTGGCTGACTGTGGACGTTGCACAAGTTAATGTACATTTAAAGATAACTATTATTTTCTGACAGGCATCCACAAAGCACACACCGTACTTGGCAATGTTCAATCGGCACCCAAAAATGCCAACAGCGCTGTCCTGGAACCCGCTGGATGATGACTTTGTCATTGGCAGTGTAGAAGATGGCATAGATGAGAGGATCCAAGAAGCCGAAAAGATGTTTGAAAATATAAGACAGAACATTGACAAGACACAGAAGAAGCGAAAGAAAGACAATATGAGTCAAGAAACGGTACAAAGAAAACGGTGACTGTCCAATTACCGTGGGTGAGGAGGTTGTGAAGGCCTGAGGAAAAAGGATAGAAAATGATGAACATTGGAGAAAAACTGTCAAGGCCCTTTTACATAAAAAAGCACCTCAATATAGAATCTCACACTTCCGGGTCCTCCTACTCGCCCCAGTTCCTAGATGCACACTGTGGTACGGCTAGAACCCTTTCGCATAGCGTGTCGTATGTGAAGTATGTTTCAACCTATCAGGAATGGAGTTAAGGCCAATTCAGTCGCCAAAAAAAGTATGCGTACAGAAGTCCGCAGAGTTTGTGCAGACCTAAACAACATAATAGCAGACTTAAAACGGACTGCCTAGGCGGACATCCGCGCAGCATTCGTTTTTTGTGCCCGCGCAGACCTGTCTGCATGGCCCTGTTGTTTTCACCTACAAGCATACCTTCTTCATATCGTCATTTTCCATGAAGGACGCCATTGTTTGCGTGCAAAAATGATGAGAAATGTAGTCTACAAAGGGGGGTTGGTACAATCGACTATGAAACGCAAAAGTCCACGGAGTCTGCTCACTGTTTTAAACACTCTGACTGTAACCACCTTTAAGTAACAATTTGGGGAGCTGGAGCGATGTTCTGCCAGTTAGTTTTTCAAGGAATGTGATGTTGGGGACCAGGGATCGACATTCCCCCTGAAACTCGCAGACTCTAATGTTTACCACAGGTATTGCAGTTTGTTAAGCCTCTGCTGCCAAAAGGCCAATTTCCCCATTGAACGAATTGGGGTACGTCTCAATAGTCGAAAAATGCACCCTCCCTTCCGCCACTACTACCTCCTCTGCTCCGTGCCCCGGAAACGGGTCTTTGTGTTTTAATCTAATGTCACAGATTACATCTTAATTACCTGGTTACATATTAATATCTTGACGCAAACCGCAATGTCAGGTACATTGTATACTGTACATGCAAATACTTGTACTCAAAACGTTCACAGTTTTGCATATTTCCGGGTAGGAGAGGAGTGGTAGTGGGGGAGTGGAGGAAGGGAGGTGGGGAGTGAAGAATATTGGGACGCAGCCAAACTGTCCGAATCAGCACCCTTCTATACTATTAGGTAGGCTTGTTGAGTAGACAGGACAAAAAAGTCTAAGTATGCAAAATATCTGTAAGGGTGCGTCCTAACACTCGAAAAATGCACCTTCCTTTACTCCACTACCACCTCCTCTCCTCCGTGCCCTGGAAATGGATCTTTGTGTTTTAATCTAATGTTGCCAATTACCTATTAATGGTTACATATTCTCGACACAAACCGCAATGTCAGGTACATTGTATAGTGCAAAAGTCTTAGGCACATGTAAAGAAAATCCTTAAGGCGAATATCCTTTCAAAAATAATTAAATTAAAAGTTTTTGCCACTGTTCTTCTGCAGAATTTGGCTGTCTCGCTTGCTTCTGTCTGTCCAGGTAATCCCAGACAGCCTCGGTGATGTTGAGAACAGGCCTCTGTGGAGACCATACCATCTGTTGCAGAACTCCTTGTTCTTCTTTTCTCTGACGAAAGTTCAATTAAGTTTTTGGAAAATCAAGGTTTGGAAATCTACAATTTGCTCTTTTCTACTGACACACTAATGCAGAAGACAAAAAATAAACATCTAAGAAGAAATCTACATAAAAAATCTAAGACATTTGCACAGTACTGTACATTGGATACTGTACATGCAATCACTTTTACTCAAAACGTTCAGGCAGTTTTTCATACTTCTGGGTAGGAGAGGAGGTGGGAGTGAAGAATATTGGGATGCACCCTAAATATAGTATACTTTAAACCCCGTATGATACTTACTACTTGAACTATCCCTTTAATATCTCCCAATTGACTAGCACTAGCCTTTTATCTCTAAATATTAAAAATCTGCGATAAACGTCTCTCTTTAGAGCCGGAGGCAAGTGAAGGATTGTGAAGTTTAAAACATGTACGGGGAAAATCACCCACACACACAAAAAAAAGGCAATAATAATAAAAATAAATGTGTATTTTATTATTTTGACAGGCTGACCATTTTTGACCTGACAACGTAATGGCTGGAAGAAAGGTTCAGGAAAATGTTGAGTGGACTGTTTCATTGCTAAACTATTGCGCCATCTTGTGGTTACAGCGAAGCAGCAGAGCTGTAATAGAATAATGAAAAGCAAAATTTAACAATAGATTTTCCATATGTGTGGGCCAACAGGAAAAAAAAACAAAAAACAATTGCAATAGGAACCAGGACTAGTTACTGTGCTGACTTGCAATGCAAGCTTAAAATAAAGACAGCACATTCAAATTAAACCTGTTGGCTTTTGGCAATGGCAATTTTTATTAAACGTCCAAAAGCATTTCTTCATGGGAAGGAATTACAATCTGTTCAGATCTCTGGGCACAGAAATTAACCACTTCCTCCTGAGGGTGGAATAATGAAGTTGGCAGGTAAAGTTTCTAAAATGTTTCACATGGTCAAATGTGCCATACAATTCCTATTTAATTAAAAAATACATAAGTTGTTTGATATAACACATATTATACAATTACATTTTACATGTACATTTCAACTGACTCAGTCTCTGGGTAATTTCAGGTCCTGCGCAAAGGAAGATAGAAGAGATGGGTCGCATAACAAACCAAACCTCAACAATTAAAGTGGGCCACTGTAAACCACACACAATCATTAGGATTTCTCTCCAGTCACCATTTCCCTACCCATATCTAAATGTTATCCAGCCACATCCATTCATTTATGGGATGGAGCACATCAATCCCATTGTAATACATGCAATTCAATCCCAATGTCTATTCATGGCAGTTTAAGGCCATTTTCATGTTGCATTAGTGCGGGGATCGGCTTCCATTTGATATCAGTCCTCATTTCCCTTTATGTCTTCTTATTTTTTCGTTTAGACTTCTTTGGTGCTTTGATTATGATCTCGTCATCCTCGTCGTCGTCATCAATTTTAACGGACTTCCTCTTCTCCAGGACGGACGGAGTGCACACGGGGGTAATATCCTATTGGGGAAAAAAAAGATATTTCCTTCCTCAATTCGGTTGAAAATGCTGTATTATTTAATCAGAAAAATGTGAACATTCAAGCCCCCTCCATTAGTGTAACTGTAGGCACATGGGTTTCATTACACTGCTATAAAAGCAGCCAATAAGCTTAATGTGTCCCTTTCCTTTAGGCGCAGTTATCTCACCCCAGATAACGGACATGTCTGGGGCAATTTTCAGGCTGTGCCACAAAACATTTACTTCTGTAATACAGCACGTGGATAAACATAAGTTTACTACTCAAATGAACATCATTGAAGTCAAACTTATCCTTAGAATTCAACGGCTGCACATCCCAAATCAAACCATCACCTGCTGAGGCGACTCCTTAATTCTACACACGTATGCGCTCTCCGTTCAAACGTAAAGCTGGGAAATATCCCCTTTATATGATATGATGACACAGGATTGGAGTTAAATCTGCAGGCCTCCAGGGCTGAGGTTTGAGACTCCTGATCTAGATGTCACCAGGACCCACCAAAATAGCATTTATATTATCCAAATAAGACTTCCACGAAAAAAACTTTTAAATTACATTAAAGTAGATTGGATTGCCTCCACTTTAAAATGCTTTAAAACTCAGTACTGACCAAATGCTGTTGTAATTTTGGAACATATTAGTATGCACTTTACTTACCAGACTACAAATAGATGCGTTGGCGTCATCTGCGGCAATCTTATTTTTGGACACCTGAGAAGCCTTAAACATAAAAACAGCCAATTACTGCATCATCTACAGTACAACAAACTAATGCCACATTCAAGCTGTATCTTTCCATCTCAGAATTAATATATGTATTTTTTTAATGAAGTGCTTTGTCATGTTGAGTCTGAATATCAAACTTACGAATCCTGGGAAGTCATAGTCAATTCCCTTCTCTGCCAGCTTCTTGCGCAGTCTGGCTTCTTTCAGTAGTAGTTTGCTGGTCATGCGTTTGGCCTCTGCTGGTGTACGCTTCTTGTTGTAGCGCTTGACTGCAGGGAGCGAAGGCTTTTTGAAGGTCTTCTGAGACCCGACGAAAAGCCGGCTGTGGACCTTCTCAGGAGGCACCAGATCACCTATTCGAATGAGAAGAGCACAATCCACACTTGAGCAATTCAGTCGACACAAATGACAGCTTCATAAACGTTCACGCTGTTCTCATACTCACACTTTATTATTCTTTCTCCCATGAGATAATTATTCATAGTTTCCACAACAATTTTGGCCACTTCGTCACAGTCAAACTCCACAAAGGCATAACCCTTGCTCCCGCCAGTCTGAAAGGAACAAGGTAGTAGCTTAGTTTGTCATAAAATTTACCAAATAAAAGAAACTAAGTTTATTGTTTGTGAATCTTTAGCAGAAAGGTAATCTGTGGGCACATGGGTTTCATTGCACTGCTACAGAAGCAAGCAATAAGCTTAATGTACCATTTTTCTGTAGGCACAGTTATCTTACCCCAGACAACTAGCACATCTGGGGTAATTTTCAGACTGTGCCACCTAACATTTATTTGTAACACAAAGAGCATGGTAACATTTGCATCTCAATCTCCAGTTAAGTGGTTCTTACAGATTTTAATATTCAACATCACAGCCACAAATGTCAGTGAAGTCTACCTGAAGCCTGTGTAAGGCTTCCCATTTCCACCCATTTTAAGCGCAATACGTCTGATAGCGATTTTTATCAACACACCAAGTTCTAATTTTACTCACCAAGACATGAATCATTTTTTAAATGCTGACAAAAAAATATTCCACAGAAAAATAATAATTTAATTAAATACAGTATGATCCCTTATGGAAATGTAATATACTGCAGTATATTTTAAATATATTGTGAAGGTAATTTTGATACATTTACAATATACTGCAGTATATTCTTTTTCCATAAGGGAATTGGCATGTGAAGTCAGTTGTAGGGACCATATAACTTGTGAAAGCTCTTAACATTGGACACATTGCCATTTACCTTCTTGCTCCTGGACAGTCGTAACCTCAGCACGGTCCCAAATTGTTCGAAGTACTGTCGGAGTTGGGGCTCAAAGAGTCCATTTGGGAGATGGCCCACGTAAATCACTCCGGGGTTCAACGATTCACCCTAATGAACAGAGGCAAATATTTTTGTCATTGATCATTCACATTACTTGAAATAATCTAATCAGAAATCAGTCAATGATTATGCTAATCAGAGAGGCAATGGCACGCTGTCCGTGCATTGGCGAGCTAACCGTACCCAACTTCTCTCCCTTTCATTTTTGTTAACCGAGCTCTTTGGTAAAAACATAAGTTTTAGTAGACAAATTAAATCCATTAGTTAGAGCAATACAGGGTTGAACTTTGTAACGTTAGTTAATGCCGGAGTGATCAGCCAGTACCGTTAGCTAGCTAACGTTAACGTAAAACTTCATATGGGCAGCAAAGCTGGTTAGACCCACAAATTTCCTTCGGTTTATCTAAAATTTCCAAATAGCGCTGTCAAATGGCCCAGGAGATCCGAAAACGTATGAGTGAAACTTAGACAGCGAAGTAACGTTAACCTTTACGATTAACTAAGGCCAAGTGATTTAGCCAGCGAGCAACTGTCGCGTGGTACTCACTTTTTGGGGACGCGTCTTCACTTCCTGCACTTTCTTCTTAAATTCGGCCTCCTCTTTCGGGTTTAACGCCAGTAGGTTTTTGGCCGGTTTGGCAGAAGGGGATTGACCTTCAGTCATTGCACAAAATTTGATTACAACAATCTTCAAATATCAAATTAGAACACCACCTTGTCGCCTTGAAGACCACGTTGCTGCTTCTCTCACCAACGATACAAAAAACTACAGCGCACGTGATGGCATCAATCCTGTTTTGAAGCGTTCGCTCTAATATAGCGCCACCTACCGCTCAGGAGGGTATACAAGTCCTGCCTGGACAAATAGCGGTTCGCGTGCTTCCTGCGCGTTTCTATGTAGGCTATTCTATGTATTGTATTAATAAGAACTCTTATGAAATTAGAAATTAAGAAAATGAAGGTAGATCTGCTATTAACTGTTCTCACAAACTTATGTTAATTGAATTATAACCTAGGTATTTTGCAAATGTTACTTCAACGCATTTGCTTAGACCATGTGAAATGAATCGAGGCCAACTATTTCTGCTGGAGAGTGGTCACCGGGTGGGTGGGGAGAGGGGCGGGGAAATTGTCATATAAAAGCATGTTTTGGTCGTTTCATCAGTAAGACGGGGAAAGCAAGGCTCACAGTTGGTTTAGTCAAAATGGACACAAAAATAATTTACTTCACGGTGAACGGGAGACCCGAACAAGCAGAATTTAATGTTGACTGTCCTGCACATGATGTCAAAGGTAGGTATATTGAAGTTATTTATGGTAATGATTTATTTAATTGTGAATATATTCGGGTAAAACTGTACGAGATCGACCAAATACAATACAAGATGGTTTACTGTGTGTGTGTGTGTGTGTGTGTGTGTGTGTGTGTGTGTGTGTGTGTGTGTGTGTGTGTGTGTGTGTGTCTATATATATATATATATATATATATATATATATATATAGTCTGATTAAATCCTTTTTCTTCCAAACGTTCATATACAACAAAATATGAAAAAGTCTAAGGGGGCTGAATACTTTTTTCACTCACTTGAAAAAAGTATTCAGTCCCCTTAGACTTTTTCATATTTAGTTGTATATGAACGTTTAAAAAAAAAAAGGATTTAATCAGACTTTTTTTGCAGGTATTCAACACAAACAACTCTACAAGGTCAATGTGAAAGTAAAATCTACAATTTGTTCCAAATTATTTATAAATATAAAACCGGAAACAATGTAAACAATGTAAAGTCCTGAACCATTCAGTCCTCTTGCTTCATTGCTATACCATGCAGCTATACAAGCAAAACAAAATTGCACATCATAAGTTGCCCAGATGTCTTGTTTAGATTGTATTTCAGGACTTTGAACAATATTTTCTTTTAAAATCTGCATTAATACTGTCTTTCTCACTGTCTAATATGAATTTTAATGGTTCATAATTGGATTTTAGGAAGTACAATAAACGTTACATTGGTTAAAGTTGAAGAACTGTCACCGTTTACAATTTAGTCAAGTGTACACCTTCATGCATTATTGAAGTTCATCTGTATATCCTCTACAGAGTTGCTAATGCTGGCTCATTTTCTGCCATTAATTGAAATATACTGAAGTTAAATATGTTGGGTTCAGAGATTCAATGAAACACATTATATTTTTAAAAATCTGATGTACTGTATATACAGTGCCAGTCAAAAGTTTGGACACACCTACTCATAGAAGGTTTTTTGTTGTTGTTGTTATTTTTACTGTTTTCCACATTTTAGAATAGTAAAGACATCAAAACTATGAGATAACACAAATGTAATTATACAAAGATCAAAAAAATCTTATATTTTAGATTCTTCAAAGTGCACTCTTTGTCTTGATAATGGCTTTGCATAATTTCAGTTGTGTTATCTTTTAGTTTTGATGTCTTTACTATTCTAAAATGTGGAAAACAGTAAAAATAACAAAAGAAAAACCTATGAGTAGGTGTGTCCAAACTTTTGTCTTGTACTATACAGTACCAGTCAATAGTTTGGACACACCTACTCATAGAAGGTTTACTGTTTTCCACATTTTGGAATAGTAAAGGCATCAAAACTATGAGATAACACAAATTAAATTATGCAAAAACCAAAAAAGGGTTAAACAAATTTAAAAAAGTCTTATATTTTAGATTCTTCAAAGTAGTCACCCTTTGCCTTGATAACGGCTTTGCACATTCTTGCCATTCTCTCAAACAACTTCTGTGGTAAACAGGTATTCCACAGGTAAAAAGGTTATGCCATCATGACTGTATAAAAGGATATCAAAAGACTCCTGATATCTTATTTCCAGGTACTCTTAGAAGCGATACTATAACCTCTGCATTTGAATGGATCTCTATGGGAATTGGGGGGTGGGACTAGATTTAGCTTTAAATTACACTTTAAATCTAGTTTTGATGTCTTTACTATTCCAAAATGTGGAAAACAGTAAAAATAACAGAAAAAAACCTTCTATGAGTAGGTGTGTCCAAACTTTTGACTGGTACTGTATATATATGTACAGTGTATATATATATATATACAGTTGCACTCAAAATTATTCAACCCCCTTCACTTTTTGCACACTTTATTGTGTTGAATTTTAAATGGATAAAATCAAACCCTAATTTCTAAGGGTCTAAGGCAGGGGTTCCCAAACCGGTCCTGGGGGACCCCTGTGTATGCTGGCTTTCGTTGCAACCACAGTTGCAATCCCAGAATTTTAACAAGCTGTTAATTTTTCTTAATTAGGTGCTTGTCATGTTTGGAGGAATTATTCACCCTCTTAAGCCACATTATATCAGAAATAGCTATGGATGCCATGTAGAATAAACACCCCGTGTTCACATTGTGCTTATTGTGCTATATTATTTAAAAAAGATAAGAAGATTTTTTAACAGATCCATTTAAAAACTGATTTGAATCAATAGGCTCCTAACTGGTGAAAGTGTGGACACATGGCCACTAAAACTAACCATTTGGTAGATAATGAAGAATTCAAACACAAAGGAAATGATAACGAGCCAAAACTGCATTGTGTTAATAAGCTTAAAGAAAAAATTGAGTTAAACACATCTGTTCAACAACCTAATTAGGAGCCTATTGATTCACTTCACTCTTTAATTTGAGTGAAAATACATTATTTTGTAACCTCTTTTTATGTAATTGTTGCAATATAGCACAATAAGCACAACGTGAACATGGGGAGTTTGTTCTACATGGCATGCATAGCTATTTCTGACATAATGAGTCTTAAGAGGGCAAATAATTCCTCCAAACATGAAAAGCACCTAATTAAGAAAAATTAACAGCTTGTTAAAATTCTGGGATTGCAACTGTGGTTGCAACGAAAACCAGCATACACAGGGGTCCCCCAGGACCGGTTTGGGAACCCCTGGTCTAAGGTATCAAACGAGCACCAAACCATCACTCTGTTGCCAGATATGGAGAAGATGTGGATGGATCACTGCAAGGGTTATTTCTCCTGACTCATTTTCCTATAGAACTCTATGGGGAAAAAAGTCAGGAGAAGAAACCCTTAAAGTGATCCATCCATATCTACTCCATTTCAAATATGAAATATGATACTTTAAAAATACATTAAAGCAAAGGGTTTGAATACTTATGCACATGAGAGATTTGTTTTTGATTTAATACATTTGCAAAAATTTCTAAAAACATGTTTTCACTTTGTCATTATGGGTTATTGAGTGTAGATTGATGGGCAAAAATGGCAATTTTAATTTAATTTAATTTAAAATTCAATCACAAAACACAATACAGTGTGCAAAAAGTGAAGTGGGTTGAATAATTTTGAGTGCAACTGTATATATACTGTATATACGTTTGTTTTTGTTTTTCTAGCGGGACCCTCCTTCCATATATTTTTTTTAACTTTATTCACACTTTATTCAGGTAACAGAGGAGGGACCTCAGCTGAGAAAGTGCCATGGTGAGGATTGAACCTCAGAGGGAATCGATCTCATATGACAAAGAGTCGGCTGTCCTATGGACTACGCCACACATCTTACCTTAAAATCCCATTTTATGAAAGATTGTAAATGTGACCTGATTGGTCACTGATACACGACCAGTACTGGCACATTGTTGGTTGTGCTGTCATCAACTAACTACTGCTATTCTATCAGAGCCAGTGTTGGTCCTCTAATGCCTCAATGTCAATATACAATATCACCACTATTGGCACACAGTTGGAAACACTTAATATGACCAAACATGACATGAATATCAGCTAGTAGCCTGCATTGGCCAGTGATTGGATAGACCAATATATTGATATACAACATGTTGTTTTCCAAAGAGCAAATCAAACTAAACTATGGAAACTTGGCTAATTTTTGCTGGGTAATAAAAATTACATTACGCTAAGTTGGTCAAGTTCTGCTTGGTCAAACCTTAGGATGGAAAAGTTTGATTTCTTGTTCAACCCTTGTGCTCTGTTTACTTATTTGCACCTGTAGAACTGTTAACCTGGATCAAATATACCCAGGACATTATTGGTATTTAAAGCTATACAGAAATAAAATGTATTTTATATATTATCTTCTCAATTCCAAAAATATAAACAACATATATGGTTAATGGTTGCCATTTACCTCTGCTAGATCACATTTAACACTCATTAATTTTTTTGTGGTAAAGATGTGATTTATATACAGTAGATTTACTATAATGAAGGCATTGAGGGCCTTCATTATTTGTTCATCTGTGGAAAATGAAACAAGGTTTTCATGCAGTAGATGTTTGATATTTATTGTTTGAACTGACATTCTCAATTATTTTCAACTTTATTTTATTATATTCAAAGGATGCATATCGCCAAAAAAAACATAAAGCAAATACAGATGATGCACAATAAATACAAACACAAAACAAGAACCAAATTCACACTGGTCTCAAAAGTGTCAATTATATGTGTTGCCATCTTTCGATGACAGTAAAAGAGTATGCAGTTTGTTACCCTGGTTTGAGACAGGTGGAATTGACAGCTTACTTTGTAACTGAAGGGCATTGGCACTCAGCGGACAGATGGCATCCTCAGTATCTGGTGCTTCACTTCTCTATTGTGAGCTCAGAGGTGACCAGGCCATTTACATACAAGCTGTGAAAATGCAGGCACACTTAAGATAGCCTATGGGAAGACAGCTATGCCAGGGTTTATAGAAATATAGGTAGCCAGGTGAACTACCACCACACTGGTTATGATACTTGTATATTTTGTATATCAAAGTTCCTTGGGTTTTGATTTATGATACAAGGCATAATATGCACTAAATGCATTCACACACACTAAATATGTTTAGAAACCACAAAGCTGTCAAGGCCGAACTCTTATATAATGTTTTACACTCCAGCAACATAAACACAGAACAATACTACAATTCCCAGATTTATTTTGACTTCTATCACTTCAGATTTGGCACTTCCATGTGCACAACCAGGACTGTGTCTCCCCTGAACAGGAAGTAAGATCTTCCTATTAAGTGATGCATGTATCCTTTCAGAGACTGCATAACGCTCCTCTTCCAAATTGTGGTGGGGAAAATTAGCTCTAGTCAACTAATAGGGCTGTATTGAAGTGCCGTTTGCAAAATATCCACTTCCAATCAGCAGATGTTAACCTCAAAGGACACCTGGTCACTGTGCTACACAAATCAAAGGCTGCCGGGGGTGTTTAACAATGAATGTGAGGAGAGCAGTGAGATGGCATTGTCCATCTGCAGCTTTCCAGAATGGAGTGTAAAATGCAAATAAAGGCCTGGCTGATATTGATCCAAATGCAGCGCCTAGACCTGAAAATAAACTCCACCTCCTTTTGCTCAGACTGATTTGTGTTATTGTTTGGTGCTGTGTCCTTGTAAAACACATATTTAGCAGCCATTTATCAACATGGGATAAAAATATATTATGTAAAATAGGTTCATGTTAAACACACATCCCAGTTTTTACTTTTTGATAGGGAACCTACAAATGCAATACACTGAATCCATATTTATCTTGAATAACAAGCTGCTCTGAGGACAGACTCATTTTATGTTTACTCGTGCTTTTCTGTACGACCCAACAAAAGACTACAGATAACAGACAGGTCGCTCTTTGTGACTAGAATGAGCCTGACACACGTAGGGCGGCGGGGGCCTGTCCCTCATTAGGGAATTATTTATTTCCTTTTTTTTGATGAAAATTAATTTAGCATAGTCTATCTAAATGTAATTTAAAGTGCAATAAACACTTATTTTAAGGTTGATGAAATTCAATTATCAACAATTTAAAATTCAATTGAACGTGCTGTCTTTGAGATCAAGCATCAGTTCTGCTTTTTCTTTGAACAGAAAAGCATTGTGAAGCACTGGGAATTCCTGAGGGAGACTAAAGTATTGTCCCAGGAGCCGTCTGAACATGACAAATGAATTAATTAATTTAATGCTTTTAATGCATACGGTGTTCTTACGGAAACAACAGCAATATGCATGGGTTCAGAGGTGCTATAAGGTGCAGTATTAGTATATCATATTTAACTGACCCAGCCCAGTATTGATTTATGAAAGCATTGTTACTGACAGACACTAATGCGCATTTGTAATGTGCGTGAAGTGACTTTTGGGATTAATGTGCATTGGATAGCAGACATGCTGAAAGATTAGGACATAGGAGTCTATTTGTGTCTGATTTACAGAGCTGTTCCGGGTGGCAGCCGAAGCCGGCCCCCATGACATTCTGAAGCTGTACAACACCAAGGGGAGCATCATCAATATATCCCCCCAGCTGGAGCCCAACACCCCCCATGCCTGCTACAAACTAGAGGTGGTGGCTACAGATTGCAACAGAGAGCCTTTGGGTATGACCTGCAGTGTGAGGCTGTAGTTACACTACTGAAATGTACTGAGAGTTTAAAAGTTTCAATTTGCTGGTTAGATGTCCCTTACTGGTGATTTGGGATGGTGCAGAAATATATTGTAAACCTTATCAAATACCCTGGAATAACAGAAACATAACCATTCATACTCTGGTATGACCTGAGTGAATTATAATTTAAAAATACTATATATCACAGCAGATAGTCCATAAATGACAGCTTTTGTATTGAAAAAAGTCTTTTTGCCAGTAATCATAAAAAGGTTGGACAATTGTCCAAAATAGAAATCAATATTTTTCATAATTTGTTGTATTGCAGGTGGAGAACCTGCAGTTGCTTTAGGGTTTGATCTTTCCTCCATGGAAAAAAGGTAATGCTGTCCTTACAAGTGCATATAGGTGTAAGCCCTTCCTGCTTCCTTCTATAATGTGATTGGTTGTACATTTATTTCCAGTGTACCCAGTGGCTCCCTGGAACCACAACTGGTCACCCTGCTTTAGACTCAACAGATGGTCTGCTCCATATTCTTCACATTAATACATAGTTCTGCCACTACTATTGGTGTAGTTGAAATGTCCACATTTGATGCCTCATTATAAGTATCATGAAATTGAAATTTTCAAGATCCTTATCAAGATCATTACCATAGACCTTTACCATAGACCATTACCAAATACCTTTACCAAGGCCATTACCATAGACCCTTACCTAGACCATTACAATAGACCTTTACCATAGACTATATCCAAGACCATTACCATTGAACCTTACCATAGACCATCACTGAGTATAGACCATTACCATAGACCTTTATAAAAATACCTTTTGTTGCCCAAACACAGGTTACAGAGCTTGGAGAAGAAGATCTTTATTGAGTCTGGGGAGACACCGTCTGCTGTTTATGAGATGAAAGATCAGATGGAGTTGTTCCGTGAGAAACTTGAGGTACCATGGTCATCTACCTTGCCTTCATATCATAGGTCATAGAGTTCAATTCTACAGCTAGTCTTTATTGCATCTGATTGCACCGTGAAACATTTTCCTGTAAAACCTTAGAGTCAGTGCACGGCTGAACAATGTCCATGGTTGGATGGGAGATCTGCAAGGAGAGGAATGGTGCTGCTGTGTTTGCGTAGTATTGGGGGCACAGTCCTGCCTTTAATAAACACAAATTCCCAGTGCTGTGATACAGATATTGTGCCATATTGAGGCTGCACACTGCTGCCATGATGTCTCGATGGCAGATTATGCCAATTACAGAATGGGCCTGGGGGGCACTGCTGCTGGATAAAACCATCCACACATTTCCCCTCAGTCTGTTGAACACCTGAGCTGGCTGGGCCTCTTCAAGGAGCTGTCAGAGAGGAAATGCAAACCATCTCCTTTCTACCATAAGAGGGCGCTGCGCAAGACCTCCGAGGAGTGTGAGCGCATGCGGGAGAAGTTTCTCCAGATGAGGCAGGTTTGCGCCATGCCTGTTAGGCTCTGCTTAAGCCTGTTAGGCTGTGCTCAAGCCTGTAGGTTTCATAGGCATTGCTTTTTACCTCTCAATTCAATTTAATTTGTATAGTTATTTTCAAGAGTCACAAAGATGCCTTACAGAAACAGGAAATTAGGCGGGAACAAGCCTAAACCCCCAAAAATCCAGAAAGTTAAGTTTTTCAAGGAACTCTCAATATGATGTTCCAAAAACAAAAATAAACAGGCTATTTTATGACATTTTATAGACATACTAATAGCACATGATAATAATTATTATAATAATGTTCTTCTAATAAGGTGCAACACACACCACCGACCCCAGAACATTATAGATACAAACTGAGATGTGAATATATTCACTAGTAGTGTTGGTGTTGTGCACTTTCACGTTTTGGGGAAATGGATTAGTTCAGCTACAGGTCCATTCAGTTTTGGTAATATACTTTGATGTATTTGCACAAGGGTTTTGTTGTAATTGCTGGGCGGATGTGATTGTTGTTTATTGCGCAGCTCCCTGGAAGTCACGGAGGAGGTGAGACAATACCTCAAAACTCCCACCTTTGACAACTGGTGAGTTCATCTCAGTCTGATTAGCCTGCTTCAGCCTGTCTAAGTCTTCACAGCCTCACAATTACCCAGAACTGCATAGAATGTAATTTTCAACAATGTACTGCACAGAATCGTTCCACAATGTCATTTTCACAGGCTCATCTGTCTGGGATTTTGCAGGTGTCCCAATGCCCTGTTCCCCTTTTTCACTCAGGCTTGAACAGGATATGGTTCACTTTTTGGCACAGCACACCTACTGAAATTGGATGCTCCACTTTAATTGTCATTGAGTGAATTTAGAGACACGTATAGAGAGAGCGAGAGAGAGAGCTCTCCTCATGAGATAGTGTCATTGCCTCGAAATGTGAAAGTCTGATCAGGACACAAGCACCTGCACTTTCAATAAAAACGCACATGTGTGGCTGAGCTTGTCCTCTTAAACGAGACAAGGATGATGAATCCCTTTCATCTGATGCTGATGCTCATATCAATATGAATAGTGTGGCTTAGGATCTGGAATAAAGAGTGAGCTCCTTTGAAGGGGTTGCATTAAAATATCACAGGCTGGGAATACATTAAGGACTGGGGCTTCTCAGGGTTTATGTATTACACCAGCCCTGTCATATGAACGTATGCGGTCTATACACAAGGAAACAACTGCTCACCTGATTCTGCATGCAAGTCATCTCCTTATCCATTGGCTGCTCGTGTTTTGGGCTGTCAGCATGTGTCACACGTGTGTCAGTATATGTCATGCATGTCTGAGCATGGGTCACATGTGTGTCAGTCTGTGTCAAACGAGTATTTTATTTTGTGTGTCAGTATGTGGCATACATGTGTTAGCTTGCGTCACGCACGTGTTCTCCATCATTTATGAAGACACTGGCTGTCTTTAACTCTGTGGCGTTATTCAGAGCCAGTCTAATAAGCCTTGCCTCTTCAGGAAGAAGGGAGATTTGGAGAGAAGCTGCTCACCTGCACAGCTGCTCATATGACGACGGTCAGTTTAGGAAAAACAACCCTTATGGAAAAAAAATACACTGCAGTATATTGTAAATATATCAAAATTATCTTCACAATATATTTAAAATACACTGTAGTATATTACATTTCCATAAGGGAAGACAGAGGGAGAGCATTATGCTGATGTCTTTCAAAGGAGCGATTCCATCGAGAGAGAGAGAGAGAGAGAGAGAGAACAATGCACAGTAGCCAAAATCCCATCGTATTCACGGTGTCCTTGCAGTGTCCTCATTACATCATAGTAACGTACATACACACAATCTGCCACGATGGCTGCATTGTGAGGACGTTTCGTTGTGTTGTCGGCAGGCAGTGGGAGGACACTGAGATCATGGTGCTGCTCCAGGTGATGTTCACAGACCTTGACTTCATACCCACCTTCAACATCGAAGTGGAGGTCCTCCAGCAGTTCCTGTACGAGGTCTACCGCCGCTACAACAACATCCCCTTCCACAACTTCAAGCACTGCTTCTGCGTCACCCAGATGGTGAGAAAGGGGGCGGACCGTCGGCCTTGACACCATATTACATCACACTAACAGACACATTTATCCAGAGCGACTTACAATGTAAGAGAACATACGTAAGCATATCCATCTGCAACGTGTGAATAACAGTCCCGAACCAATGAGTATCAGTGCAACATCAATAAAGCACAAAGGCAAAATGATTATCATATCAATATAATTTTCATGTCATAGAGGCATCAATATCACTGCAGCACCTGATTGGGCAAGGACACCCAGGTCGCTCTGCATTTCTTTCTCCAATAACCACCACTCAAATCAAATCTGGACTCAATTGAGAGCTTCGGCTCACCAGCTAATCGCTAATTACACAAATTGTTAATCAGTAATTACACTCCAGATCAGGCATCAGGTCTGCACCAGCGTGAAACAGGTCAAATTGCTTGTTGCTCTTTATGAAGAGTCTGATGACATTTGGAAATAGACTGAAGGGCAAAACCAGTCCAACTATACAGCCATGAAGAAGCAACAGTGCATATAGTGCATAAAGCTGCATACAGGTTATTTGTTCAAACATTTATTATAAATTACAATTGTTTATTACATTTATTTACATTATTGGTTTTGCTATTATCTAACATTAGTCCCTTAAAAACATCAGTATTCCTGAAAATGTGTTTAACAGTAGTTATCTATAAATTTTTTTATGTATTTTACTTTGTTAAAAAAGTTTTATTGTGAAATGTATCCAGATGTTTTCCTGAAATTTCTATTTCAGCATCGTGACTTATTACGGGATTTGATCCATGTTAAAGAAATTCAATATGTCCTGAAATACAGCAATTACTATAGAGTGTGAAAATGCATTTGATTGTGTGTATGTGTGCACACGTGTGTGTGTGTGAGTGAGTGTGCGTTGTGTGTTGTCTGACACACCTCTCCCCTCTGACAGATGTACGGACTCATCTGGCTCACAGACCTGAGGACTAAGATGGAAAGCATTGACCTCCTGATCATGTTGACCTCGGCAGTCTGTCATGACCTGGACCACACCGGCTACAACAATGCCTACCAGGTGAGCTGGGACATGTCAAACTTCAGCATTTTAATTAATAATGAAATTCCACACACATACTGGCTTGTTCTGCCAAATTTGCTTGTTGACTGGCAGGCGAAGAGCAGACATTCTCATAATGATACTGTCACATTGTCAAAGTGTTCATGGCCAATCTGCGGCTGGGGCTAGTTGTACCCAACACTGGTCAAGTGCTCGTCCTAGATCAGCTCTAGCTTTTCATAATGGTCAAGGTTATTGAATGGAGTTGGACTTGCTGATCATGGATCAGTGCCAAGAAGTAAAGCCTACGGACCTCTGAGCCTGTTCCTCTCATCAGTTGCAAGTGGCATGGGGAAGATGTCAGCGGTGACATCATGTTTACTCTTGCGTTTCAGATTAATGCACGTACAGAGCTTGCCTTGCGGTATAATGACATTTCTCCCCTGGAGAACCACCACTGTGCCGTGGCCTTTGAGATCCTAGAAAAGGTAGAGGAACTGGACTTCAGTAGCACTGCTTAGCTTACACACAGCGTTCTCACACAGTAGCATCATAGCATCGTAATGTAGCAATTGCACATACATGTGATCCTTAGACAACACAGTCTCAATCAGTCAGCATATTAAAGCAACATTACATTATTAGAACATTATGTGTAAACTAGAATTCCCGGAGGATGTCTCCAAAGTGTTGATAAGGTTTTGTTGATTCAATGTGTCTTTTAATAGAAACAGAAAAACGATGGTGTTGATCATAGATAAAGCTGCCTGTAAGCTGCATCCTTTGAATTTGCAAATGCTTGTTAATGCTAATGTATTTCAAGATTTTCTTGGAAAAATATGCCTCAGACTGGGTGTCAGGCTGAAATCGCCATAGTTACACACTAATTGGGTTGTTGTTGTTTTTCCTTTTTGCAGAAAGAAAGCAATATTTTTAGAAATCTGACAACTGATCAGTATAAAAGGATAAGAGAAGGCATGATAAAGTAAGGCACCTCTTTGTTATTCTCCTTTGAGCGAAGATTAAATTATTCTCCTCTTAACGCAGGTCTGTCTGTATTTTCAATCAAACATATCTTCTTGCATCCAGTTCTTTACAGCAGACACTCAAAAACAGCGGTGCAGGCATAAAATACTATTATATTCCACAATACAAAGAAAAGCTAATACATATGTACCACACAATTTAGGAATACGTCAGTGTATTTAATTTTTAACAATGAAAGTGAACCCTTTAATGGCCACTCAACTGTTTGGTGGAGCACTCTTTTGTGTCTTGATACCTTGTTGAAAAATATGTTGGACTTAACTCCACCTGATTGAGCCATCTCTACCACGTACACCGATAGAGATGCCTCAATCAGGTGGAGTTAAGTCCAACATATTTTTCAACAAGATATCAAGACTCAAAACGTGCGGCCATTAAAGGGTTAAAAATTTCTTTAAAATGATGAAATGTTATATGTGTCAGAAACATAATCATTTAGTTATTTAGAAAATATGACTCTGATGAAACTTATCTTATAATGAATAATTTGTTATTTCAGGTGCATCCTTGCCACAGATATGACGAGGCACAACGAGATCCTGAATAAATTCAAGTCCATTTTGCCTTCGTTTGATTTCGGCAACAAGGACCACAAAGATGTGGTGAGTGGATTGAGATGGTGAGGCGGAGACTTGCAGGGGCAAACAGGGGGTCCTGACTCCAGGGAGCAGGTGTTCAGCACAGTCTGTGGTCCATAGATTGGTTATAAGACCGGAGCGGCTTTCATCTCGCGCACACTTTTGAGAGTCTTCGTTGAATTTATGTCAAACGATGATTTACTCCACATGAGTGGGAGAAACAGCCTGAGCACGGATGGACCTGACAGCAGAGGTCAAGTGTGTTGCGAGCACAATATCAGCACAAACAGCGCAGTCTCTCACAGGCATACATGGGGCCAGACCCATTTCCAGAACAATAGATAAGGCGCAGAGTCTCAGACTCCAGGCCTGGAGGGCTAGAGCGTCTGCTGATTTTTGGTGTTTTTCAGCTCTTGAGAGCTTAATTTAAGTCACTGGCTGACTAAAGAGTTCACATGCCTTGGTTCCAAGAACTGAACCAGCTGCTGGTAAAAAAAAAAAAGGAGTTAAACCTGCAGACACAGCGCCCGCTCCAGGGCTGAAAGTTAAACCTGCAGACACAGCGGCCCGCCAGGAGTGGAGTTATAAACCTGAAGACATAGCTCCCTCTCCAGGACTAGTGGTAAACCTGCAGACCCAGCGCCTGCTCCAGGGCTGTAGTTAAACCTGCAGACACAGCGGCCCGCCAGGAATGGAGTTATAAACCTACAGACAGAGCACCCCCTGATAGGGGATAGAGTCATAATGGGAAGGGGGTCATAGGTCATAGCACAGACAGGATAGCCCCTGATAGGGGATAGAGTCATAATGGGAAGGGGGTCATAGGTCATAGCACAGACAGGATAGCCCCTGATAGGGGATAGAGTCATAATGGGAAGGGGGTCATAGGTCATAGCACAGACAGGATAGCCCCTGATAGGGGATAGAGTCATAATGGGAAGGGGGTCATAGGTCATAGCACAGACAGGATAGCCCCTGATAGGGGATAGAGTCATAATGGGAAGGGGGTCATAGGTCATAGCACAGACAGGATAGCCCCTGATAGGGGACAGAGTCATAATGGGAAGGGGGTCATAGGTCATAGCACAGACAGGATAGCCCCTGATAGGGGATAGAGTCATAATGGGAAGGGGGTCATAGGTCATAGCACAGACAGGATAGCCCCCTGATAGGGGACAGAGTCATAATGGGAAGGGGGTCATAGGTCATAGCACAGACAGGATAGCCCCTGATAGGGGACAGAGTCATAATGGGAAGGGGGTCATAGGTCATAGCACAGACAGGATAGCCCCTGATAGGGGATAGAGTCATAATGGGAAGGGGGTCATAGGTCATAGCACAGACAGGATAGCCCCTGATAGGGGATAGAGTCATAATGGGAAGGGGGTCATAGGTCATAGCACAGACAGGATAGCCCCTGATAGGGGATAGAGTCATAATGGGAAGGGGGTCATAGGTCATAGCACAGACAGGATAGCCCCTGATAGGGGATAGAGTCATAATGGGAAGGGGGTCATAGGTCATAGCACAGACAGGATAGCCCCTGATAGGGGGACAGAGTCATAATGGGAAGGGGGTCATAGGTCATAGCACAGACAGGATAGCCCCTGATAGGGGATAGAGTCATAATGGGAAGGGGGTCATAGGTCATAGCACAGACAGGATAGCCCCTGATAGGGGATAGAGTCATAATGGGAAGGGGGTCATAGGTCATAGCACAGACAGGATAGCCCCTGATAGGGGATAGAGTCATAATGGGAAGGGGGTCATAGGTCATAGCACAGACAGGATAGCCCATGAATGTAGCAGCACTCCTGTAACTATTGAGCTATTAATGATACACAGGTAGATTCATATATCACATTACTGAATGTAACACTCAAATGCCATTGTCATGGATTGAAGTTACATCTTTAATATTAGCATAAAACCTTAAATATATCTGCAACAGTGGCATTTACCTTCACCTACATACATCTTTACATCTTTAAAATTTGCATATATCTTCAACATTTTTTTAACATTAGCATATATGGTATCCTTAATCTTTACAATTAGTATATATCTAATCCAGGCAAGAGCAGCTGTCTGGCAGTTTGATGTCAGAGCAGAAGATGCAACCGGTGATTATATGAGCTAAGCAGAGAGCCACTGTTGCTTCTGATTGGATTAAAAGTGAACCAGTGATTTTCCTATTGGTCCCTACAGCTGATGATGATCATGATCAAAGTGAGTGACATCTCCAATGAGGCTCGGCCCATGGATGTGGCGGAGCCCTGGCTGGACTGTCTGCTGCAGGAGTTCTTCAATCAGGTGATTGATCGTGGCCAGCAAAAGCAGATTCTATGATGCTGTATAAAACTCCAACCCTGGAGGGGGCACTGTATAAAACTCCAGTCCTGTGGAGGGCTGAAGTGTTTTTTTTTGTAGTGTCCATTCAATCAGTGGCCAGTATAGGCCTTGATAAAAAGGTGTTTGGACTCTTTAGCCATATAGAGAAGCATGACCGTTTATGCCCAATAATGTCAGATGCACTACAACAGGCAGCAGTGTGGGTGTGCAACTGAGGGGCTATAGGTTAGGTTCATATAGGTTTAGGGGTACATTACGTGCTGGTAATGTACCCCTAAACCCTTAAGTACTTACTCCTTAAGCATTAGCGCCTTAAATATTAAACCTTAAGTACTGAACCCAAAATCACTTCCGTTAATATCCAGATGTAAATTTGAATAATATGTTTGAAAACCCACAACAGCTAAAATCATTTCAGAGTGACATGGAGAAGCTGGAGGGCCTTCCTGTCACCCCATTCATGGACCGGGACAAGGTGACCAAGCCCTCTTCCCAGACTGGCTTTATTCGCTTCGTCCTCTTCCCTCTCTTCATCGAGCTGGCCAACCTGTTCCCCTTTCTGGAGGTGAGGAACCTCCCATCCCCTCCGAGTGCCCCATAGACACACTAAAGCAACAGGGCAGCTGACTGTACCCCACCCCCTCAGAGTGCCCCACAGACACACTAAAGCACCAGGGCAGCTTACTGTACCCCACCCCCCCAGAGTGCCCCATAGACACACTAAAGCACCAGGGCAGCTGACTGTACCCCACCCCCTCAGAGTGCCCCATAGACACACTAAAGCACCAGGGCAGCTGACTGTACCCCACCCCCCCCCAGAGTGCCCCATAGACACACTAAAGCCCCAGGGCAGCTGACTGTACCCCACCCCCCTCCCAGTGCCCCACAGACACACTAAAGCACCAGGGCAGCTGACTGTACCCCACCCCCCCAGAGTGCCCCATAAACACACTAAAGCACCAGGGCAGCTGACTGTACCCCACCCCCTCAGAGTGCCCCACAGACACACTAAAGCAACAGGGCAGCTGACTGTACCCCACCCCCTCCTAGTGCCCCACAGACACACTAAAGCACCAGGGCAGCTGACTGTACCCCACCCCCCCCAGAGTGCCCCACAGACACACTAAAGCACCAGGGCAGCTCACTGTACCCCACCCCCCCAGAGTGCCCCATAGACACACTAAAGCACCAGGGCAGCTGACTGTACCCCACCCCCTCAGAGTGCCCCATAGACACACTAAAGCACCAGGGTAGCTGACTGTACCCCACCCCCTCCCAGTGTCCCGCAGACACACTAAAGCACCAGGGCAGCTCACTGTACCCCACCCCCCCAGAGTGCCCCATAGACACATTAAAGCAACAGGGCAGCTCACTGTACCCCACCCCCCCAGAGTGCCCCATAGACACACTAAAGCACCAGGGCAGCTGACTGTACCCCACCCCCCCCCCCCCCCAGAGTGCCCCACAGACACACTAAAGCACCAGGGCAGCTGACTGTACCCCACCCCCCCCCCCCCCCAGAGTGCCCCATAGACACACTAAAGCACCAGGGCAGCTGACTGTACCCCACCCCCTCCCAGTGCCCCACACACACACTAAAGCACCAGGGCAGCTGACTGTACCCCCACCCCCCTCCCAGTGCTCCACAGACACACTAAAGCACCAGGGCAGCTGACTGTACCCCACCCCCACAGAGTGCCCCATAGACACAATAAAGCAACAGGGCAGCTGACTGTACCCCACCCCCTCCCAGTGCCCCACAGACACACTAAAGCACCAGGGCAGCTGACTGTACCCCACCCCCTCCCAGTGCCCCAAAGACACACTAAAGCACCAGGGCAGCTGACTGTACCCCACCCCCTCCCAGTGCCCCCACAGACACACTAAAGCACCAGGGCAGCTGACTGTACCCCACCCCCTCCCAGTGCTCCACAGACACACTAAAGCACCAGGGCAGCTGACTGTACCCCACCCCCCCAGAGTGCCCCATAGACACACTAAAGCAACAGGGCAGCTGACTGTACCCCACCCCCTCCCAGTGCCCCACAGACACACTAAAGCACCAGGGCAGCTGACTGTACCCCACTCCCTCAGAGTGCCCCACAGACACACTAAAGCACCAGGGCAGCTGACTGTACCCCACCCTCTCCCAGTGCCCCACAGACACACTAAAGCACCAGGGCAGCTGACTGTACCCCACCCCCTCAGAGTGTCCCATAGACACACTAAAGCACCAGGGCAGCTGACTGTACCCACCCCCTCCCAGTGCCCCACAAACACACTAAAGCACCAGGGCAGCTGACTGTACCCCACCCCCCTCCCAGTGCCCCACAGACACACTAAAGCACCAGGGCAGCTGACTGTACCCCCCCCCCCCAGAGTGCCCCATAGACACACTAAAGCAACAGGGCAGCTGACTGTACCCCACCCCCTCCCAGTGCCCCACAGGCACACTAAAGTACCAGGACAGCTGACTGTACCCCACCCCCTCAGAGTGCCCCACAGACACACTAAAGCACCAGGGCAGCTGACTGTACCCCACCCCCTCAGAGTGCCCCACAGACACACTAAAGCAACAGGGCAGCTGACTGTACCCCACCCCCTCCCAGTGCCCCACAGACACACTAAAGCACCAGGGCAGCTGACTGTACCCCACCCCCTCAGAGTGCCCCATAGACACACTAAAGCACCAGGGCAGCTGACTGTACCCCACCCCCCCAGAGTGCCCCACAGACACACTAAAGCACCAGGGCAGCTCACTGTACCCCACCCCCCCAGAGTGCCCCATAGACACACTAAAGCACCAGGGCAGCTGACTGTACCCCCCCCCCCCCAGAGTGCCCCATAGACACACTAAAGCCCCAGGGCAGCTGACTGTACCCCACCCCCTCCCAGTGCCCCACAGACACACTAAAGCACCAGGGCAGCTGACTGTACCCCACCCCCCCAGAGTGCCCCATAAACACACTAAAGCACCAGGGCAGCTGACTGTACCCCCACCCCCTCAGAGTGCCCCACAGACACACTAAAGCAACAGGGCAGCTGACTGTACCCCACCCCCTCCCAGTGCCCCACAGACACACTAAAGCACCAGGGCAGCTGACTGTACCCCACCCCCCCCCAGAGTGCCCCACAGACACACTAAAGCACCAGGGCAGCTCACTGTACCCCACCCCCCCCCAGAGTGCCCCATAGACACACTAAAGCACCAGGGCAGCTGACTGTACCCCACCCCCTCAGAGTGCCCCATAGACACACTAAAGCACCAGGGTAGCTGACTGTACCCCACCCCCCTCCCAGTGTCCCACAGACACACTAAAGCACCAGGGCAGCTCACTGTACCCCACCCCCCCAGAGTGCCCCATAGACACACTAAAGCACCAGGGTAGCTGACTGTACCCCACCCCCCCAGAGTGCCCCATAGACACATTAAAGCAACAGGGCAGCTCACTGTACCCCACCCCCCCAGAGTGCCCCATAGACACACTAAAGCACCAGGGCAGCTGACTGTACCCCACCCCCCCCAGAGTGCCCCACAGACACACTAAAGCACCAGGGCAGCTGACTGTACCCCACCCCCCCCAGAGTGCCCCATAGACACACTAAAGCACCAGGGCAGCTGACTGTACCCCACCCCCTCCCAGTGCCCCACAGACACACTAAAGCACCAGGGCAGCTGACTGTACCCCACCCCCTCCCAGTGCTCCACAGACACACTAAAGCACCAGGGCAGCTGACTGTACCCCACCCCCACAGAGTGCCCCATAGACACAATAAAGCAACAGGGCAGCTGACTGTACCCCACCCCCTCCCAGTGCCCCACAGACACACTAAAGCACCAGGGCAGCTGACTGTACCCCACCCCGTCCCAGTGCCCCACAGACACACTAAAGCACCAGGGCAGCTGACTGTACCCCACCCCCTCAGAGTGCCCCACAGACACACTAAAGCAACAGGGCAGCTGACTGTACCCCACCCCCTCCCAGTGCCCCACAGACACACTAAAGCACCAGGGCAGCTGACTGTACCCCCCCCCCCCCCCCCCCCAGAGTGCCCCACAGACACACTAAAGCACCAGGGCACCTGACTGTACCCCACCCCCTCAGAGTGTCCCACAGACACACTAAAGCACCAGGGCAGCTGACTGTACCCCACCCCCTCCCAGTGCCCCACAGACACACTAAAGCACCAGGGCAGCTGACTGTACCCCACCCCCTCCCAGTGCCCCACAGACACACTAAAGCACCAGGGCAGCTCACTGTACCCCACCCCCTCAGAGTGCCCCATAGACACACTAAAGCACCTGGACAGCTGACTGTATAGCTCTGAGTCCACACAGTCCAGCATACATGAACTTACTTTCTACAGCACTTTGGGTTTTAAAAGTTACTGGCTGAAGTTATTCAGACAGGGGAGAATTTTGTTCAGATTCTGCTACAAAATCTAGGCCACAATAAGGGACCAGCCAAGGCTGTACTCACAGTTATGCTCTGGATATTAATAGAAGGAGAGAAGCAACATAAAAACTTTGGATTGAAATTAATAATATTTTTATTCATGTCAGTTGTGCATAATTTAATATTCCGCCACACAATCTTTCAATGATGTCTTTTTCATGTAATTTATACCAGTCTACAATCAATTCTTGAAAAGTATAACCTCAAACTACAAAGTGAAGTTTGAGTTCTAAGGGTAGGTGACCAGAGAACACAATATTCTTAGACATTTTTCTAAGAATATGTTTCATGTTCTCCTATCATTAGACTTGTTTACAAATAACTACTGAAAACAAAATACACAAAACAAGAGACTGGTCTAATGAGGGGCACTCAGCTGATTTCTGGAGGATTCTATTGCCCATGACAGCAGGCCTAGCACAGCACTCCAAAACACTATGCCTTTTAAGGGCTATTCATGCAGTGCCCTCGTTTCCTAGCAACATATCATCGACCCCGTGCGCAAGGCCCTAGACTACTACACCGAGATGGAGAAAGCCCTGGACAAGGAGAAACAGACCTGAGACCAAAGCGCTACCATGGGCAAAAGAGATGCGCAGTGGGAGCCCAATCAGCCAATCAGACATCAGCCAATCAGAAACATATAAAACCAGATGGAGTCTTCAGACCTTCTCAGGAACAAATCAAATGTATTATCTATGGATGTTGGATAATTGCTTTTGTAATATGAATAAACTTGGAGTGAAGTTGTACTTTCAGTCTTAATATTTTATAAATGTGATGTGTTTGTAATTTAAAATATGATCTCTTTAATAAATTGCAGAAATAGTTACATGGTTTTATCCTTTCAAGACACATGTCAAGAAACAATGAACAATTAAATTTTCTCATGTCATTTCATATTGTCACTATTATGTCCCTGTTGTATAGTAGTTCTGTCATGAAGTATGTATCTTTTCTGTTCATTCTCTGTCTATTGGATAAACAACATACATTTCTCTAGGTATGAGCATTTTGATTATGATTTTATACACACACAAAACACAAACTGTAATGCTTTTAGTAAATATTTATTTGGTTGTTGTTTTTAGTAATAAGGTGGATATGTACAACTACATTGCCTGAATATATTTTAAAATACTGTATATGGGATTTTGCTATATCTGTGTTTTGGATACAATATCGTTGCTGTGTGTATTCTGGCATCCCAGAGGTAATAACATGGTTTTGGTGGTATTTTATCTAAGCTATATAATATTGAAAAACTTAATTAAAGGAAAATAGGATTAAAGGAGCAGAAATAAAGTTTTTATTTCAATGTAACACTGTCTACAATCTAATGGAAGAACTCAAATTAAAGAGCAAAATGTTGGCATCTAGTGGACAAAGTGGACAAGTCGCTTTTCTTTTGATTCTTTTAGATTTAAAAAAATCTTTGTTAAATGTTTTCTTACCACATTTTCAATCGTTTAATGACACTTGCTTCACTACAAACCTTGTCATTTCATGATCCAAATCTAATCTCATTTTAGATTTCTGTAGGCCTATATAAATTACTGAGATATAACTGATTCCAAAATACACCTAAGCTTTCAATGATGTTTCACAGAAACAAAACAAGCCATATTCCAAATATATAATGTGTAGGCTAATCGATATCCCTGTGTGCATCCACTAATGGAACCATCCAACCCATGAAGTAGGTATGTCTACATGCCTAATATGTAACCTAAATAAAGCCTGCTTTGTGTCGCTATTCATCCTCTTGTTTCAATGCCTATATTTCAACAAAGCCATGCTAACATCGTCTAAATGCACCTGGAATTATGTACGTCTCCACTGAAGAAATAATGAGCAAGAACATCAATATATTTTACGCTTCGTTTAGCGATTACACCATAGAAATATAATATATAGTTCTATGCATTACACGGATTAGAAACGCAAATAGTCTGCGCAGTCTTTAGATGACATCAATTTTAAGCGACGCGTCGAGGAAGGACCCCGAGCTGGAGCACGTTGACCAGCAGATATCTTTGTTAGCTAAAGCTAGCTAACATACCTTAACGTACTAACGAACAGAAGTACTTCCAAGCTAGGCTGCTAACTGGTGTTTTTCTTGCGAAGCACTGAGGATCGGTTTGGGTAAAAAAAACTTGTTATATTTTAGCTAGCTGTCCACAATAACGTCGGAAAGATGTCTGTCACTGGTATGTTCAGCAACATTCAAGGTTTCTTAAGTGCAGATCAAGACGTCAGAGAGGTAAATCATTATACAGCTAACGTTAGCTAGTATTTAGTTTGCAAACAATTAGGCTGCATAAGGCGAATAACGTTAAATCTCTTGTGTTTCATTAAGATTGCTGATCTTAAAACTGAATAAAACTGACTTTCTAATGAAAGCTAAATAGAAACTTACCTGAGGACAAGCGCAAAACTGTTCACTGACGTTAACTTAGCTGGTGGTGCATGTAGCAAGCTGTAGAAAGCTAATTCAGTAACTTAATATATTATATTTTATTTCAGGACATAAGAAAAGTCGTCCAAGTCTTGGAGCAGACGGCAAGAGAGATTTTGACTGTGCTTCAGAGTGTTCATCAACCATCAGGCTTCAAAGACAGTAAATGTTTATATGCATGTAGAACGCGACTTATATTGTATTTTCCTGTTTGGACGATATCCATCGATACTACTAGTTTCTCATCGCATGCTCTCAAACAAGATTGCTACTTATGAATCCATTATCCTTCAGCGCCCTTTTCTCATAGCTTGCTTGAGATTTTAATTGCTTGTTTTAATTTACTCTCCTTGTCAGTTCCTAGTAAATGCCTACGGGCGCGGGAATTGTTCTGCACAGTAAGAAATCACATTGGAGATCTGAAGACTAAGTTTCCAGCTGACCAGTACTACAGGTTGGTATATTCTAATATAGTCATTTCACAGCTGAAAAAAACTTCCTGTATTATTCTTTCCTGTCCAGGATCTCCTTAAAATCTGTGGTTCACGGTTTTTTTTCTGGGAGGGGGGTGTCTAAGGCTTTTAGACACCCCCCTCGACATTTATACGTATACGATTTATACTTTGCCATAAATGTTCTCAGGCAGCATTATTTTACTTGAAATAGCCAGCATAAACTCTTGAGTGGAGCAGTCAAAGAAAGTTCTCTCAGTATCTGTGTGTGTCCAGGTTCTTCATACAGATACACTCTTCTCTACTGTCTTAATATTTTGCCCCAAGTTTTTTTTCTGCGGAACAAGTATTGATCATTACAGCAAATCTGATAAATTAACATGTCATTTTTAACATGTATTGCGCCTCTTTCAGATTTCACGAGCATTGGAGGTTTGTCCTGCAGCGCGTTACTTTCCTGGCGGCTTTCGTTGTCTACCTGGAAAGTGAAACTTTGGTGACGCGAGAGGAAGTGGCTCAGATACTCGGCAGTATGTATGCACTACATACAGGCCGTGTCCGAATCAGCACTCTTCCACACTGTTGAGTAGCCTTGGTGAGTAGATAGGGCGAGAAAGTCGCAGAGTACGCAAATTTATTTCAAATTGCAGTATACTTCAAACACCCGGATGACACACTTAATTCTGGGGTTTTGCTGAGTACATTCGGGAGCACACTTTTCAAGAAGTACACAAACATTTTGGTCACATGAATATGACGTGAAGTTTCGTTTTTGAAAAATGAGGCGCAGCTTCGCTGACGTTATCCTTCAAATACAACAAAAACAACACGTGACATGGCAGCGCAAGAGTGGGGCGCAGGGTTGCCAGATCTTGTAAGACTTTCCAGCCAAATGGCGACTCAAAACTAGCCAATTTATAGGCTATTTTTAATCGAAACCAACGTATTTTAAATAGAAATCATCATGTTTTTACATTTTAAAATAAGTGCGTGCTTTGCGACTTTTAATTTTTACCCGTGACTGCACTTTGAAAGTATCCCGATTTAGCTGTAAAACCACGGACATGGCAACACTGGTGGGACGTCTTATGACCTGCTTACGACACTTCCACAGTACGGTTTGGAAATAGTATAGTGGATATTTTTTGCGTCCTGCTAATCAGTGCACATTAAACAGCACACTTCTGCCAGTGCACTCTTCGCAGGAGACAGGGTGCAGTAGATAGAGCTCTGATTCGGACACAGCCACAGTGTATTTACTTGACGTGTGTATATTTGTACTCGGACAAAGCAGTTTGTGCCCGTTACTCCAGGGGGCAGCATATACGAGGTAATGAGACTTAAGTTTGGTTTTCCCCCACTGTAGTTGAAGTGGACAGAGAGAAAGGTTTTCATCTGGACATTGAAGATTACCTGGCTGGGGTTCTGATCATGGCCAGTGAGCTGGTAAGCAGCTTTCTTCCTTTCGTCCAGAGTAGCTGTAAGACAACAACACATGCCATCTATGTTTTCAGAATTTTATATAAATGTGCTTAATACTCCCTCTGATGCTTGTAGCATGTTTGCCTGCAGGTAAATGTTACAGCATCAGTACCTTGTGCCTGTAAGGATCCTGTCATGTTGCAGGCTGAACCTTCCTTTTGAGTCTCCAAACATTAGTCAGTATGTTAAAGGAGTACTGTGTTGCTGGAGTGTTTGCAGCGTGTACCCTGCAGTTATGCCCATGTTTTACTGCATTACTGGAAGGACCATTGCACAGTGAGCAGGAGCTGCTATTTGTATGTGTTGTCATGTAAAACGGTAAATATCCAGCTGTATAAATTAATTGCATTTTTTTTTATTTTATGTAATCTGTGTGAGTCACCCTGATGTCAGGACTGACATAAGCTTGACCTGCGTGTGGCTGCAGAAGGTGCAGTAAATGGCCGCTCTGTATATTGGAGTAAAGCAGTGATATAACGCAACGATAATTATCAAATGCATCGAACCAAGTGGGGTATTGCCTTGCTTTTCGTCTTTTTTTCTTTACTTATACCTGATGCGGTAGTAAACATCCAAACTTCAGAGGCCGTGAAATGCTTCCAGGGAAAAGCGTCACCACTGTTGTCAATTGGGTGATGATAAGACAGCCAATCAGCAGCAAGGCGTTGCAGCTTCCATGTCATTGACAAAAACGCACATGGTGGTGACGGCGTTTTTGCATTTGATAATTATCGTTGCGGTATATCGTCCAGCCCTCAAAGCAGTGGGATGGTCCGTAATGCCTCCCTCCTACCCATAGTCCAGACTGGCGGTGAACAGCGTGACGGCTGGGGACTACGGCCGCCCCTTGCGCATCTCCAGCTTCATCAACGAGCTGGACTCGGGCTTCCGCCTGCTCAACCTCAAGAACGACCCGCTCCGCAAGCGTTACGACGGCCTCAAGTACGACGTGAAGAAGATCGAGGAGGTGGTCTACGACCTGTCCATCCGAGGCCTGACCAAGGAGCCAGAGACGAGCGGAGACAAGTAGAGCCGGAAGAGGCGCCACCCGTCAGCCTGGGACAGTGGAGACTGGCCTGCTGCCTGGACAGACGTGTCTCCAGAGGGGTGCGGTCTGCGCCACGTCGGGGGGAAACTGCAGAGACCCCGTGTTTTTAGGGGTCTCGCTGAAGCGTCCTTTTCACACAGCTGCCCGGACTTTGCGAAGTCTTCACTTGTATTTTTGCTTCAAACGCTTGTTAACCTTTTCTATCATTGTCGTTCTTGTTATTGAGCCTAGTGAGGTTTGTATTTTCTGTCGGACTAGTGAAACATCTGTTATATAGCCACACCCTAAGAGGCTTAACGCTGTTTAGTTGCTCCGCAAATTTGGCCCGTACTCCTGCTAGTTTCAGTATTGGTGTCGCGGTGGACACGTATGTTTTTTTGGACTTGTTTGGTGAGGTTCTGTAAGCAGCAGAAGAACTGTGTTAAAGCCCTTCTGAGTCACAACCAGAAGTTTAGATGAAAGCGCTTACAAGTTTAGGAATAATTATAAAACTAGTAGTGATTTGTAAGAACATGCATGCCTTGTGTAATTCTGCCAAAGTCAACCTGTATCATTTCAGAATGTTTTGTGAGAAATGCTTTAAACAAATGCAACAGGGTTGTGTTGAGCATTCAGTCATCAGGTCTTTCCCCAAGAAAATATTTTTATTTTTCCTGTTAATCTTTCCTAGTTATATCATTTCCACTTCAACTAGTTCCGTTGTGTAGAATGCTGTGTGTAGTGTACCATGATATGACGAGACATCAGTGATGGTCGTGCGGTATGTATATGGGGGGGGGGGGGTTTCTTCGTGTGAACATGGGAAATAAGCAACTGCAATTCCATTTCTCCCTGTAGATGATTGTTATTTTTTTTAGATTGGAGCCTGTAAAAGAATGGCTACGGTGAGATGCTGTGTGTATTTCGCAGTTTGATGACTGATTGTTTTGTTCACTCATTACCTCACTGAAAACTGGTCTGATGACCAAGAGAGAGCCAAAGAAGGAACGTACCTCTACAGCAGGACAGTCCATAGCCACGCTCATGGGTTACTCCTCTCTCTCTTTAGTTACTTTCAGTTTAAAGTTTGACAGTCTGTTGATTTCATTACATAGGACCTGCCATGTGTCTTGTGTGGTCCTGCATGTGGCTGGGTCATTCCATCCTAGGCTGTATAGGAGACGGTGTTAAAGTGAAGAGAGCTGTCAGAAATGCTGTTGATTTTATTTCCTTAGATTCTGTGCCAGTCTGCGTTTCATCAATATTCCTTTTTTTTTTATTTTAATTTTTTTACAAAATTGTATGGAACATTTCTGAATTACGTATCTGTGCAGTGTTTCGAGTTCTTGTTCCTTTCAAAGGAAGACAAACTGTCAGTTTCTAAACAAACTGCTGATAAAGCCATTTCCTCCTCACACAACACAATTGAGTCTTTTTGTCTGTGTGCAATTTTCAGAAACAAAGGGCTTTAGACATGACCGATGTTCCATGTCGTATAACAGTCACAGGAAATGATGTAATGGTTTCTTTAGTGCATAATTTTTTATCATTGCTGTCAGCAATATGATGTGCATTTGTTGTTTAGACTATCACAACAAGTCGGTGTGAATGAAATTAAGACTTAAATATTGTTAAACCTATTGAATTACAGAATGATTCCTAAAGCCAATGGCATTACAACCAAAACAAAATCATGTTTTTCTTTTTTTTTTGTTACCAATTGGCAAATTCATATTCTATGTGTTCTATACACTCTTTGATGGAGTACAGCTGCAAATACAGCCTGTGTTATATGTTGCAGCAATCGGACGACATTTGAGATTGGCATGTTGAGTGACCTTCCCCAAGGACACTGTATGGGGCTAGGCCAATCGGGAGCGAGCGTTCAGGGCCAGACCAATCAAGCGAGGCCTTTCACAAGGGACTGAATGGGCATGAAGGCTCTGACAAGATGAATCCTTTTACATTTTCATTTTTATACATATTTAACATCTCGCACAAAGGAAATAAATATGAACCTGTATATTGGAATACATAAAAAAAGGTTGACAGTCTGGTGGTTTAAATTTGAAGGGGCATTTCAGATTAAGTGTTTCCAGAAATTCCCACATTGATGTCCTCTGCTAGAGTAATCGGGCATAATGAAATAGGGACGTTGCTGTTGTCACTTCTCCCATAGAAACCACATAGGAGCTCTTCACCAATCACAGTATGTTGGCAACAACAAATAGAACAAAGCCAATTGTAATTGGTAGCCATCTGGGTGTACTTCCAAGAAACTAATGAATCCAGGAAGTATTGATGTGTAATGTATCCATGGCTGCATTTGAATCCAGATTTTATTATTTTTACCTGTCATTCTCTTCTCTTGTTTCAAGGGGGAATCTCCAACATGCCAAAATCGGATGCAAGGGCCGTTTAGTTCCCTCTTGGTTTGTTCCTCATCCATCCTCCCTTGCAGAGCGCCTGTTGAGTTCACTTGTTGCACATCACAAATTTTATCAGAAAATAGCTCACTTGAGGGAAGAGAGCAAGGGAAGGGAATGTGTCAAATTGGATCTGAATGCAGCCATGTATGTTGGCAGTGTTCCAGTTATTTGCATTGTACTCTGATTGGTGGAGCTCCTCTGGGTTCTATGGGGAAAGCAACAACACGTGTCCCCTATTTTATTATCCCTGAGTCAACAGGAAGTTTAAAGGATTCTAACAGTACTGGCTAAATCCAGGCAGAGGTGCTACGCTCAGTAAACATACAGAGGCCTTGATTCATTACTTTCACACACCCCGAAAAACAGACACAGTGATTTTCTTGTATAAAGCCGGCTGTTTCCCTGTGCTTGTATTGGAACCTGCTTCCACAGAAAACACATACACAGGGAGGGCAGCGGTGCTTCACTTGGTCATTAAATATTGCCTAACCTGATATTTATCACTAGCTGGAATAACTATTCTCATAGCACCGTTATTTATAAAGAAAAAGGACGGCAACAGCTAAAGCTTTCACGAGTTGAACACAGGTTTGCTTGGAAAGTTATCCTTAAAGAGCCACTCCAGTGGATTTTTTTTGTTTGCCTGGAAGGTAAAAAATATCAAAGCAGCCACTCCATGCTCCTGAATACTATATACTATTTCCATTTTGATAGAAAAAGCAGAATAAAGTAGACAGGGCAGGTTGGGGTTAGGGGTTACAGTTAGGGCAGGGCAACTGGAGTGAGTCTTTAAAACAGTTCCATTTTGAGCTTGGTAACTTTGCTTTAAAGTGCGTCAAACACAAAGGAAACTCCAGGAACTTGAAACAAAAAAGACCATAAATCAGGACAGCCACAAACATCTAGCTTCAGTAGGAGACAAACTATTTTTAGCAGCCTGACACACAATGTGAAATATTGCCTGTTAATATTTATTGAACTACCCACCCGGACATTTAATCACAGGTCGGCCTGCAGCCATGACTTAATGGTCTGAAGACTGAGAGCTAGAGAGGAGGGTGGATGGGTCCGTCTGTTCTTTGAAGAAAAAAAATAAAATCCCAAGGCACTCACAGTGACAGAGGAAGACTTAGAAGAGGAGAACGTTCCATCCTTGTCACTGAACGGTTCACTGTCCAGTGAAACCTCTGGAAAATGTCTTCGTTCTGACCCTCCTACTGCAATGAAACCCACTCGACCCGTCTAACTGCCTGTACTGCTCTCCAACTGACACGTTTTAACTGCCTTACTGAATGCTAAAGATAGTTGGTGATGTAAAGATTCCTGATGCGGACAGATGCTGGAATTACAGAATGCAAAGCTGGACCCCCTCCCCCTGCTTTCAAATAAATCTTGACCATATTCCCAATGAATTCTCACAAGTCAACTTGTCACATTTAAGCTCAACTTGATCACCATGATTAATGTCAAAATGACACCGGAACAGTCAATGTGACAAGCACAGTGTGAGCCACATCAAACTACCAGTGATTATTGCTGCTTTGAAACCAGCTCTTAGCATCGTGATGAAAGAAAGCAGAACTCTGGGTCGTGCTGACATTTCCTTCTGTCCTCTGTGAAAGAGGACGTTAGTGCTACTGATGAGGGGCAAGAATAGGAGGGCAGTGGACTAACCTTGGTCAGAAAACAAAAAAGGAGTTTCAGTCCTCAAAGTTCACAAAGGTATCTACACTGCATTTGTGCATTTTTTTCTTTAACTTTGTTGTGAAGTTCATTCTTTCTTTTTTTTAACTCTCAATAATTTTCAATCATGCTCATCAACACAGAAATCTGGTCATTAAGAACTGGAAACACTTCTTTAGTAGCAAACAGTTTTTACAATCAGAGGCCGGTAAAGTTCCCAACCCAGTCCTTTTGGTCTGTGATGTCACTGAGATCAAGGTTTGTTTGTATTTCATACCAAACCAAAGTGCATTATTAAGTCCTCAAAATCATCCACCTCCTGTCACACAAAGAGAATCTGCAGTTCACATAATGTAATACTCGCAATATGACATAGTCCTGTTATTAGGATGGGGACTAGGGGCACTATTTACACCTGTAGTTCAGATAGGGAGGAATTAGGTGTTCCTCAAGGGCCAGTCTCAGGACCGGTTCTGAGCCGTGCTGATCATGATGTTTGGAAGAGCATTGCGCCTCTTCCTCCAGGGCCCCAGGTCTCGGGAATACCGCTTGATCTGGCGAAACCACTGCTGGGTGCGGGACTTGTCGGCTGCGCGGAGGACGAACGCGTCGCGCCGGATGTCCAGCACCTCAAATGTGTCGTCGCACTCAGGATCAGTCGACACCACACAGTTGCCCAGGCGGATGGGCTCCCTCAGAACCGAAAACTTCCCGCTGCTCTTGTCCTTGATCAGCACCAGCACGCCATCCCGGACTGGCTCCGGGGAGGGTTCCTGCCCCCTGGGGCCACTGCCCTCCTGCGGCCCCTCTACAGCCCCCTGAATCTGCACCATGAGCAGGCTCTGCAGGTTCTGGAACTTAAGTGCCTTGCTGCCCTTCTTCACCCACTGGCCGTCAGCCGGCTGTGAGATCTGCAGGGGGCCCTCCATGACGAAGCGCGTGCTCTCCCTGGCCCAGCCCACCGTCCTCATGCACAGCTCCCGCATCTCCATGTTGGCCACCTCCCGGCTCCTGCGGCTGTCCCGCCGGAAGGAGCGCAGTGACCAGGTGGCGCCCTCCTGCTTCGTCCTGGTGTTGATGTGCTCCAGGTGGGACTCCACGCGGCTCTTAGCCTCCCGCAGACGGGCGTGGTCCGGGTGCGACTCTGCGGTGGCCTTGCTGATGCGGCTCAGGAGCAGGGGATACTTGGTCACCCGCTGCAGAGGTGCCATGAGGAACGAGCGCAGATTCATGCGCCGCAGGGCAGTGTTGTCGTTCTGAGAGACATCCAGAAAGATCCTGGATGGGAGAGAGGGACAGAAGAGAGGTGGGTTAAAGTCTCCTTATTTAAGATGCAGGGGAAAGAAAGCGCTGGAGAGATGAAACACACATGGGCCTGCTTCCAAACTGAACACCATACCTAACCATGAACATAAACAGCATACAGTGCACTCCTAAATTGTTTCGACAGTGACACATTTTTTGTTGTTTTGGCTCTGTACTCAGCACTTATTGTCAGGTACTCTTACAAGTGATATTATAACCTCTCTGCAACTGAATCATGGATCTCTATGTGAATTGGCGGGTGGACTATATTAAGCTGTAAATTACATAGTATGGAACACATGGTTGGCTAAATGGCTGTACGTCATCAAGAGACTCTATCAAATCCATCACTCTGCTGCCAGATAAGCAGTAGATATGGATGGATCACTTTAAGGGTCGTTTCTCCGGACTTCCATAGAGTTCAATAGAAGTACAGAGCCAAAACCACAAAAAATGTGTCCTGTCCGAACACTTTTGGAGTGCACAGTACCTAACCCTAAACCTGAACACCACACATAACCCTAACCCTGAACACCCATACTTAACCCTAACCCTGAACACCCATACTTAACCCTAACCCTGAACACCATACCTAACCCTAACCATGAACACACATACTTAACCCTAACCATGAACACACATACTTAACCCTAACCCTGAACACCATACCTAACCCTGAACAGTATACTTAACCCTAACCATGAACACCATGAGTATCACCAGAGAGGCTGAGTCATGTAAGCTAGATCGCCCTGCTCTAAAAATACACCACTGCGTTCCCTCAAATAGCATTTCAGTTATAAATTAATGATGCCGTTCTGCCACTTTCATTAAGAAATAACGTAAAGGGCAGCATGCTGGATGTGCTGTGGCAGCGCTAACAGCACCGGCTCTCTGTACCTCAGCAGCTCCTTCTCCTTCTCCAGCGTGTTGAGCATGTTGACTGCGGCAGACTGCTGAAGGCAGTAGGTCTGGAAGGCTGGCAGCATGTTGACAAACTCCAGGAAGATCTCCCCAATGCACACGGTCAGAAGGTCCTCATCACCCTGCAGGTAAGAGCAATGGAGAATTCCTCAGTGCGCTCATCTAAATGCGGCTGCTGTGCCGTGGAACCTGGCAGCTAAAGCAGCGCTTTGAAACCCACCAGAAATGCAAAGAAGGAAAATAAATCTGGTGAGATGACTGATGAAAAAAAACACTGATGATCTAAGCACTCTCCCTGAGGGGGGCCATTCCCAAAATTTTAATTGATACCCACGGGATAAACTACTGACAGTTACTTCAGAAAAGTCAGGGATGCATTTTTAGTGCCCTCCGACTACTATAAAACGAAGTGAGTGCTGATATACACTACCTACCGGTGAAATTTTTTTGTACACTTTGCTTGTGTTTTAGGACTCTGTTTTTAGTGTAATTTAAGCAGTTTAACTTTTGTAAATAACCTCAAATAGCACAAAGTAAGAAATGAATAGTCAGAAGTTAAAAATAATCTTTTACTTCACAGTAAAAAGATGGTGACCAAAATTTTGGAGTTCACAAAAAAGCCATATTTGGCTAAATAAACAGGTGAACAAATCATTTACATTTTCCAACAAGAAAAGTAAAATCAAGCTTGTTTGGGACGAATTGAACAGAAAGGTCAAAGAGAAGCAACCCACAAGTGCAGCACGTCTGTGGGAACTTCTACAGCAGTGTTGGTGTGAACTTTCAGAACCAAATGACTGCCCATGTAGAAAAAATGGCATGAGTGTGCTCAGCAGTTATTACTGCAAAAGGTGGCCATTTTTATGAATGTAGATAATTTTTCTGTAAAATAAAAGGCGTTTATTTCTTTTTCTATCTCTTATTGTTTGAAAATTGTGGGTGTACTAAAACTTTTGACCGGTATGTTGATATATGTTCATGTGAGGGGTTCCAGCTGGGCTCACCTGGTCAAAGGCCTGCTCAGTGCTGTCCTGCAGGTGCTCGGTGAACTTGTCGTTGACGTCGATGAGCTCCTGCACGTTGCCGAAGACGACGGCCAGCTGCTCGGGGGTGAGCAGTCCGGCGCTCTGCATGGGGCAGAGGAACTCCTCCTTTATGATGCGCAGGTCCTCGCCGTAGCTGCTCTCCGTGTTCAGGAACTCCAGGATGGCCTCCTTCCGCTCGGTGCGCTGCTTCAGGCAGCGCTCGCACATCCTGTCGCCGCCGCTGCTGCGTCCCGCATCCCGCTGGCCGCAGTCCGGGCAGGGTCGCTGGGCCTCCCAGGCCCTGAGGGAGGCGGACGGCCTCTTCCAGCCGCGGGCCAGTCCCGGGCCAATGCCACTGTCCACCCGCTCCACGTCGGCGCTCCGGCGGGCCCGCGACGGTGGCTCCTCGTCATCGTCACGGTCCTCCCGCTCGTCGCTCAGGCCTACCACGCCACTGTCGGCGCTCAGGCTGCTGACGTTGCTCCAGCGGTGCTGTGTTCCCCGGGTAACGATGAGGCTAGCGCCGCTGTCTCCCCCGCCGGGCTCAGGCCGTGCCCTGGCTGCTGAGGAGCACACACAGGCACCCAAACAAACTCAGAACACAACACAACGGAGCATTTATTTATATCTGAAACTGCTGAACTTCAGCCCACCTTATACAAGAGAGGATCATCTCTGGGGTCAGGGATTCATTTTCAAATTTCTTTTGGGGTTGGTGGGTTTTTATTTTTTCAGGAAAATGTGCTCAGTTCTGCCCTTTGTTTTTTTTTAAAAATGTGCAGTAACAAATGTACAGATTTATTAATGATGATTGATGGTTGATTTAAGGGCACTGATTTGAGTACTGCAGAGTATTAAACAGCACTGGGCTGGACTGTGCACCTGCCCTTGAGCTGTGCTGAGCGCAGCCGCTGAAGGGCAGACCTGGTGAAGCCCAACCATGGATCAGCTGGTGCTAAAAGGCTCAGTATCAGCGTCTGAGTGCCATACTGATAAAATAACTGCTCTTATGTGTAACAGAGCAGTGCTGCTGGGTTTGCTGTGCGGATTTTAAGGCTGAAAGAGTGAACAGGTTCAGGTTATAATGACTGGTCTCTCGGCTGTGGGGAGAGGAGCTGCAGGTTTTAATGGCTGACCTGCAAAAAAAAAGTCTGTTTTAACAAGTGTCTTAGGCTGCGGTCCAATCCGTTAAATGTTCTGCCCTCGCAAACTTCCATCGGGAGGATGTGACGCAGCACCAAAAGAACAGGAGAAGACACTTGAACTGACGGGGAGGAGCCAGGGAGGGAGCGGAATTATTTTTTAATTGGACCGCACTTGCACTCATAAAATCCGCCAGAGCCAGAGACGTCAGCTGACCATTGACAAGAGTTTCTGCAAAACTTTCCAATAAATTGCATAAGAGAGCAAGCTCCAGCCAATATCCCAATGTATATTCTGGCAAAAGAGCAAACTAGAAAATGGGTTAAATAAAAATTTCTGAAACAGCGAGTTGGGGTTACAGTAAAGCATTTCATTGCCCGAAGTCTGCAGTTCTGATTTGGCTCAAGGGACTAATTTAACATACTTCACTTGCATTTATAACGGATTGGACCACACTCGACAAGGGCAATGAACAAATTCAGGTTTCTAAAAGGATTCCCCTTTTAGGGGAAGTGGAAGTAGCTAGTGGAAGTGCAGGAGGGCAGAACATTTAACGGATTGGACTGCAACCTATGTCTTGTAATGAGACTGTACATTTTTTTCTCTCAAGTAGAAAATATCAGCTTGTTTCAAGTTATTGTTTGCTTGACAAGTGAAATTATCTTACCCCATCTTGAAATGAAAAAACTGTCTCACCTCATTGGCAATCTTCTCATCTTATTTAGCAAAAAAGTAATAGAAATAAGATAAAGATCTTAAACAGACCACTAGAATACTTAAGATGTTCTTATTTTTTGGTTTTTGCAGTGTGTGTGTCAGGGGAGCTACAAGTTTTAATCGCTGAGGGAGAGGGGGCTACAGGTTTTAATGAACCTGCTGGGGGGGGGGGGGGGGGGGCTGCAGGTTTTAAAGAGTAAGTGCACTCACTGTCTCAGCCTGTCTCCGTCTACTACACAATTTTGAAAAAATGTGGGGTGAGTGAGGGAGAGGGCTGGGGGGCGGAGGAGGTGTGTCCATCCTCATTTGCATAAATGAATGTACATTGTACAAATGATTTCGTATAACTCGGATCAATCGGTCAAACTAGACGTAGAAAATCAAATATAAATCAAGATTCAGCAACTGCATGACCTCTTTCTCACCTCAAATATTTTCAGAAATAGTGGACTGTTTAGGTGGAATAAGAGAGTTTATGAACAGGCCGCCATTGTTCCAGTTTAAAAACGTGTAGTCAAAACCAAAGGACCATAGTGCATCTAATCAATCAGGTGCTGACTATTTCCGTTGTGGGCAGCAACAATAATACATATGACGTAGAGGTACATATGACGTACAAAGAAAATTCCAACCATTAGAGGGCAGCACCAATAGCTGTTTGGGGAAGGAGCTACATGTTTTAATGGTTGTGGGGGGCGAGGAGCTGTAGGTTTTATTAGCTGTGGGGGGGAGGAGTTCCAGAATTTAATGGCTGTGGGGGAGAGGAGCTGCAGGTTGTAATGGTTGTGGGGGGAGGAGCTACAGGTTTTAATGGGTGTAAGGGGGAGGCGCTACATATTTTAATGGTTGGGGGAGGAACTACAGGTTTTAATGGCTGTGGGGGGAGGAGCTGCAGGTTTTAATGGTTGTGGGGGGAGGAGCTGCAGGTTGTAATGGTTGTGGGGGGAGGAGCTGCAGGTTGTAATGGTTGTGGGGGGAGGAGCTGCAGGTTGTAATGGTTGTGGGGGGAGGAGCTGCAGGTTGTAATGGCTGGGGGGAGGAGCTGCAGGTTGTAATGGTTTTGGGGGAAGGAGCTGCAGGTTGTAATGGTTGTGGGGGGAGGAGCTGCAGGTTGTAATGGTTGTGGGGGGAGGAGCTGCAGGTTGTAATGGCTGGGGGGGAGGAGCTGCAGGTTGTAATGGTTGTGGGGGAGGAGCTGCAGGTTGTAATGGTTGTGGGGGGAGGAGCTGCAGGTTGTAATGGTTGTGGGGGGAGGAGCTGCAGGTTGTAATGGTTGTGGGGGGAGGAGCTGCAGGTTGTAATGGTTGTGGGGAGGAGCTGCAGGTTGTAATGGCTGGGGGGAGGAGCTGCAGGTTGTAATGGTTGTGGGGGAAGGAGCTGCCGGTTGTAATGGTTGTGGGGGGAGGAGCTGCAGGTTGTAATGGTTGTGGGGGGAGGAGCTGCAGGTTGTAATTGTTGTGAGGAGAGGAGCTGCAGGTTGTAATGGTTGTGGGGGAAAGAGCTGCAGATTTTAATGGCTGGGGGGAGGAGCTGCAGGTTGTAATTGTTGTGGGGGGAGGAGCTGCAGGTTGTAATGGTTGTGGGGGGAGGAGCTGCAGGTTGTAATTGTTGTGGGGGGAGGAGCTGCAGGTTGTAATGGTTGTGGGGGGAGGAGCTGCAGGTTGTAATGGTTGTGGGGGGAGGAGCTGCAGGTTGTAATGGCTGGGGGGAGGAGCTGCAGGTTGTAATCGTTGTGGGGGAAGGAGCTGCAGGTTGTAATGGCTGGGGGGAGGAGCTGCAGGTTGTAATGGTTGTGAGGGGAGGAGCTGCAGGTTGTAATGGTTGTGGGGGGAGGAGCTGCAGGTTGTAATGGCTGGGGGGAGGAGCTGCAGGTTGTAATGGCTGGGGGGAGGAGCTGCAGGTTGTAATGGTTGTGGGGGGGAGGAGCTGCAGGTTGTAATGGTTGTGGGGGGAGGAGCTGCAGGTTGTAATGGTTGTGGGGGGAGGAGCTGCAGGTTGTAATGGTTGTGGGGGGAGGAGCTGCAGGTTGTAATGGCTGGGGGGAGGAGCTGCAGGTTGTAATGGTTTTGGGGGAAGGAGCTGCAGGTTGTAATGGTTGTGGGGGGAGGAGCTGCAGGTTGTAATGGTTGTGGGGGGAGGAGCTGCAGGTTGTAATGGCTGGGGGGGAGGAGCTGCAGGTTGTAATGGTTGTGGGGGAGGAGCTGCAGGTTGTAATGGTTGTGGGGGGAGGAGCTGCAGGTTGTAATGGTTGTGGGGGGAGGAGCTGCAGGTTGTAATGGTTGTGGGGGGAGGAGCTGCAGGTTGTAATGGTTGTGGGGAGGAGCTGCAGGTTGTAATGGCTGGGGGGAGGAGCTGCAGGTTGTAATGGTTGTGGGGGAAGGAGCTGCCGGTTGTAATGGTTGTGGGGGGAGGAGCTGCAGGTTGTAATGGTTGTGGGGGGAGGAGCTGCAGGTTGTAATTGTTGTGAGGAGAGGAGCTGCAGGTTGTAATGGTTGTGGGGGAAAGAGCTGCAGATTTTAATGGCTGGGGGGAGGAGCTGCAGGTTGTAATTGTTGTGGGGGGAGGAGCTGTAGGTTGTAATGGTTGTGGGGGGAGGAGCTGCAGGTTGTAATTGTTGTGGGGGGAGGAGCTGCAGGTTGTAATGGTTGTGGGGGGAGGAGCTGCAGGTTGTAATGGTTGTGGGGGGAGGAGCTGCAGGTTGTAATGGCTGGGGGGAGGAGCTGCAGGTTGTAATCGTTGTGGGGGAAGGAGCTGCAGGTTGTAATGGCTGGGGGGAGGAGCTGCAGGTTGTAATGGTTGTGAGGGGAGGAGCTGCAGGTTGTAATGGTTGTGGGGGGAGGAGCTGCAGGTTGTAATGGCTGGGGGGAGGAGCTGCAGGTTGTAATGGCTGGGGGGAGGAGCTGCAGGTTGTAATGGTTGTGGGGGGGAGGAGCTGCAGGTTGTAATGGTTGTGGGGGGAGGAGCTGCAGGTTGTAATGGCTGGGGGGAGGAGCAGCAGGTTGTAATGGCTGGGGGGGAGGAGCTGCAGGTTGTAATAGCTGGGGGGGGAGGAGCTGCAGGTTGTAATGGTTGTGGGGGAAGGAGCTGCAGGTTGTAATGGTTGTGGGGGGAGGAGCTGCAGGTTGTAATGGTTGTGGGGGGAGGAGCTGCAGGTTGTAATGGTTGTGGGGGGAGGAGCTGCAGGTTGTAATGGCTGGGGGGAGGAGCTGCAGGTTGTAAGGGTTGTGGGGGGGAGGAGCTGCAGGTTGTAATGGTTGTGGGGGAAGGAGCTGCAGGTTGTAATGGTTGTGGGGGGAGGAGCTGCAGGTTGTAATGGCTGGGGGGAGGAGCTGCAGGTTGTAATGATTGTGGGGGAAGGAGCTGCCGGTTGTAATGGTTGTGGGGGGAGGAGCTGCAGGTTGTCATGGTTGTGGGGGGAGGAGCTGCAGGTTGTAATTGTTGTGGGGGGAGGAGCTGCAGGTTGTAATGGTTGTGGGGGGAGGAGCTGCAGGTTGTAATTGTTGTGGGGGGAGGAGCTGCAGGTTGTAATGGTTGTGGGGGGAGGAGCTGCAGGTTGTAATGGTTGTGGGGGGAGGAGCTGCAGGTTGTAATGGTTGTGGGGGGAGGAGTTGCAGGTTGTAATGGCTGGGGGGAGGAGCTGCAGGTTGTAATGGTTGTGGGGGAAGGAGCTGCCGGTTGTAATGGTTGTGGGGGGAGGAGCTGCAGGTTGTAATGGTTGTGGGGGAAGGAGCTGCCGGTTGTAATGGTTGTGGGGGGAGGAGCTGCAGTTTGTAATGGTTGTGGGGGGAGGAGCTGCAGGTTGTAATTGTTGTGGGGGGAGGAGCTGCAGGTTGTAATGGTTGTGGGGGGAGGAGCTGCAGGTTGTAATAGCTGGGGGGGGAGGAGCTGCAGGTTGTAATGGTTGTGGGGGGAGGAGCTGCAGGTTGTAATGGTTGTGGGGGGAGGAGCTGCAGGTTGTAATGGTTGTGGGGAGGAGCTGCAGGTTGTAATGGCTGGGGGGAGGAGCTGCAGGTCGTAATGGTTGTGGGGGGAGGAGCTGCAGGTTGTAATGGCTGTGGGGGGAGGAGCTGCAGGTTGTAATCATTGTGGAGGAAGGAGCTGCAGGTTGTAATGGCTGGGGGGAGGTGCTGCAGGTTGTAATGGTTGTGAGGGGAGGAGCTGCAGGTTGTAATGGTTGTGGGGGGAGGAGCTGCAGGTTGTAATTGTTGTGGGGGGAGGAGCTGCAGGTTGTAATGGCTGGGGGGAGGAGCTGCAGGTTGTAATGGCTGGGGGGGGGAGCTACAGGTTGTAATGGTTGTGGGGGGGAGGAGCTGCAGGTTGTAATGGTTGTGGGGGGAGGAGCTGCAGGTTGTAATGGTTGTGGGGGGAGGAGCTGCAGGTTGTAATGGCTGGGGGGAGGAGCTGCAGGTTGTAATGGCTGGGGGGAGGAGCTGCAGGTTGTAATGGTTGTGGGGGGGAGGAGCTGCAGGTTGTAATGGTTGTGGGGGAAGGAGCTGCAGGTTGTAAGGGTTGTGTGGGGGAGGAGCTGCAGGTTGTAATGGTTGTGGGGGAAGGAGCTGCAGGTTGTAATGACTGGGGGGAGGAGCTGCAGGTTATAATCGTTGTGGGGGAAGGAGCTGCAGGTTGTAATGGTTGTGGGGGGAGGAGCTGCAGGTTGTAATGGTTGTGGGGGGAGGAGCTGCAGGTTGTAATGGTTGTGGGGGGAGGAGCTGCAGGTTGTAATGTTTGTGGGGAGGAGCAGCAGGTTGTAATGGCTGTGGGGGAGGGGCTGCAGCTTGTAATGGCTGGGGGGAGGAGCTGCAGGTTGTAATGGTTGTGAGGGGGAGGAGCTGCAGGTTGTAATGGTTGTGGGGGGAGGAGCTGCAGGTTGTAATGGTTGTGGGGGGAGGAGCTGCAGGTTGTAATGGTTGTGGGGGGAGGAGCTGCAGGTTGTAATGGTTGTGGGGGGAGGAGCTGCAGGTTGTAATGGCTGGGGGGAGGAGCTGCAGGTTGTAAGGGTTGTGGGGGGGAGGAGCTGCAGGTTGTAATGGTTGTGGGGGAAGGAGCTGCAGGTTGTAATGGTTGTGGGGGGAGGAGCTGCAGGTTACTCACAGCCGTCCCGGTCTCTGTGTTGGCTGTGAAGTCGGGCCACGGCTGCAATCTTCATCTCCAGCTGCTTACGCTTGGCAGTGTCGGCCGGCATGGGGTCACTGAAGTGGGGGCGGAGCCGGCACTCACGCTGGGTCTTCGCCGAATCGGCTGGTTCGTAGGCCGCGTCTGAGCTGGAACGCCTGCAGCCCGGGCTGGGTTGCTGCTGATAGGGAGAGAGTCCTGTCACTCACTGCTGTGCACTGCTGCTGATAGGGAGAGAGACCTGTCACTCATTGCTATGCACTGCTGCTGATAGGGAGAGAGACCTGTCACTCACTGCTGTGCACTGCAGGAGGGAGTGGCTTTCTCACAAGCGCTCTAACAACAAGGAAAGTAGCTTGCAGTGTGCAACAGTGATATGGCAACAGTGAAATCCTGGAGTGAATTGGAACAGGAATCCATCTGTGTGGTTTTGTCCAAAAACCCAAAGCACTCTCTGGTTGCTATCAGATACATGTTTCACCATTTTGAGGTGAAACGTGTCCAATTCCCACCCTAATTTGGAATGTCCGATTAACTATTTGTTGCCACACTAATGTGCTATTTCTACTGCCGATTCGGTAGAGTGAAGACATTTGTGGTTCTCCTCCAAAACATGTGGTATCACCAGCCTGCTTCTTTTTCACACTGTAACCCACAGCCAAGCTCGCATACAGGAGGAAGACATCTCATGTGTGGCTTTTGGCATGAAGTCAACGGGCAACCGATCGACCAGCGGAGTCACAAGAGACTGGTGAAAAGTGGACCCCTAACTGAATGAACCCCCCTACATGCAATCGCCAATTACGCGTCGCCCAATGAAGCACCTTGCCACAGTCAGGATTCGATCTGAGACCGTAGGGCTAATCCATGCACCACAGCGTGGTGCCTTAACCGAATGAGCCACTCAGCAGACCGAAAATGTGTCATAATATTGACTAGGTAACCATATTTCAACCAAATATTTATAGGTCTGAATACTGAAAATTATGAAAATCAAATACAAAATACTTTAAATACAAAAACTATATTTACATATATGAAATGTATTTCATGTGAAAAAAACATTTTCTTTTAAATATAAATGATATATAAACAACTATTAGTTTTAGCTGAAATCTTGGAAACGAAAACGCTGTGGATTTTTGGAATTGTTTTTACCCTCATATCACTTTTTCATTATTTTGGAACGCCCCTGGAACGCCTGCTCTATTCGGAAGCTGAGCTCATCGCAGTAACCCCCTCTGTCAACATGAGCGAGCGTTCTCCTTTGACGCATGTGATGTCAGCTGTTGCTTTTTTCGCCAGTTAAGCTCAGACAGACAGAGTGGACACAGAGGACCTGTCATGCGCAGCTGAACCATTTAGTGGCTGCGAAACCCTGGGTAAATTTGGTAGAGCACAATTGAAGCATGCCTGAGCTACACGGGCATCGCATGGGAGGAGTTCCTGCATGTGCCCCGCCTTCCAGAGGGGCTGCTTTTATACACCGATACGAGCACAATCCCGCTGACTGTACCCTCCCTCTCCAGGCGACGCTATGCATCATGGGCCAGTGTGCAGACGTGCTGTTTCCTCCTTTTCCATGTGCTCCTTTTCACTTCTCTATTCTCAGTGTTTCAGACAGATATTGAGTAGGACCTGTATAAGAAACTTGTGCCTGTCCCTCCACAGCAAGGCGGAAACAGACCAGCTGCAGCTCTACAAGCCAATAAACTTCACATACAGAATCTTTGGAGACGCTGAGGCGGTCTGCAGAACCGATTTAGACTGAGGTGCCTAAAAATGTTTATCAAACATAACAGTACACTAGTAAGTAGTGTTACACAGGTTTACATTACTGTATATGCCTTTCTTAGGAATACAGTATACACTGACTTACTAAGACCTTTAGCATGTGCAAAACCTTCTAGTACAGGCAAAACTAATAACACAACCAATCATTCGTGCAAAACAAATACTATGACCAATCATTGGTCATGTTATTGGTTTTGCGGGTGCTAAAAGGTTTTGCACATGCTAAAGGCTGTTATAAATAAGGCCCTATATCCTAAAACTGTGTCTGTGCTAAACATTATTTTAACAGTCTGAAGGTCTAGCGATGGCGAGGTGATCTCTCATCGATGGCGAGAAACGCGGCACCTGTACGGCAGCAAATGTTGGGTCCCGAACAAATTACCCCTCGCTTGTGTGTCCCACGTGTGCGTACGCACACATATGACATGCACACGTATGGACATCGCAGCTGAACCACGGTCCGCAAGCGAGCGTTCGTGAGGTGCTCTCTGCGTGCGCGAGAAACCAAACACCTTAATGTCAGGCGTCAGAATAATCAAGGTGGCAGCTGCCGCTAATGCACTGCAAGCATCGTTAGAATTCCGCGGAGGTTACAGCGCATGCAACGAAGCGGACTCATGCAAACACCAGGCTTTGTGCAATAAACACGTCTCACGCACGGCGCTAGCCCCTACCCGTCGGAAACATTCTCATGGAAAATACATGAATGCAGCTGCAATCAATGAAGGGACGCCGTCGATAATACCCTTGATCTCAAACTCAGAGACGCTGAAAAACACAGACGCCTACTGGCAGCCGGACAGCTCGCCGGTACGGGTGGACGCACAGACGGGAATGAAACGCCGCGGCTTCCGCGATCGACCTGCTTCGATCCTCTCGCCTTTGCATCTGTAGACGGTGCGCTGGTTGTCTCGTGTGCGTCTGTGACGGGCAGGGTCCGCTCGCGGAGCGCCCTCCCGGCTGTCTCTGCACGGTTTTCCCTCCCCTCCATCCGTCCGTCGGTCCCGGCTCAGTGCGCGCGGCTGGGCATGCTCGACATGAAGCCGCGTGGAGGTCGGGGTGGGGGGAAGAGGGGAAGAGGAGCCTTACACGCTCGGCGGGCTCGCCTCCTCCGGCGGCAGGCTTGTTGTGATCCTCCGTGCTGCAGGCCGGCATCGTCATGGAAACCGCAGTGGATTGACGGGCCGGCTGGGGAGGGGTGATGTCAGCGCCGTCCCGGTCACGTGCCAGCCTGACGGGGGCCTCAGCGGTGATTTCTGCACTGCAGCTGATGTGGGCAGGGAGAGAGGGAGGGAGGGGGAGAGAGAGGGGAGAGGGGGGTGGTGTGAGAGAGGGGGATTGGGAGGGAGGACTACAGTCAAGCTGGTAATTATCATTCCTGTCACTTCCTTCTCCTCCTCGTCATATCTGTGCCATTCAACATCCCCCCACCCCCCACCCTCAGGGGAGCCCTCTCGGTGCTAGACCACAGTGGCTAGCGCTAAAGTAATTAGACGCATCAATTCACATTAGCACCTGAACTGTGTGACTTCAGGGCAGAAGTCTCTGGTCCGTGTCCACCTGCATAATCCATGTCCCTGCCTCCATTGTGGGAGCCATGTGCATGAAATCATATAACCACAGCCTCTCTATCTGCTGTATGTATATAACCACAGCCTGCCTTTCTGCTGTATGTATATAACCACAGCCTGCCTTTCTCCTGTATGTATATAACCAGAGCCTGCCTTTCTGCAGTATGTATATAACCTCAGCCTCTCTTTCTCCTGTATGTATATAACCACAGCCTCCCTTTCTGCTGTATGTTTATAACCACAGCCTGCCTTTCTCCTGTATGTATATAACCACAGCCTGCCTTTCTGCAGTATGTTTATAACCACAGCCTCCCTTTCTCCTGTATGTATATAACCACAGCCTGCCTTTCTCCTGTATGTATATAACCTCAGCCTGCCTTTCTGCAGTATGTATATAACCACAGCCTCCCTTTCTCCTGTATGTATATAACCACAGCCTGCCTTTCTGCAGTATGTATATAACCACAGCCTCCCTTTCTCCTGTATGTATATAACCACAGCCTCTCTTTCTGCTGTATGTTTATAACCACAGCCTGCCTTTCTCCTGTATGTATATAACATCAGCCTCCCTTTCTGCAGTATGTATACACTACTCACAAAAAGTTAGGGATATTCGGCTTTCGGGTGAAATTTCAGGATGAACCTAAAATGCACTATAACCTTTACAGGTGAAATTAATTTGACCTTCTCTAAACTTTTGAATGCACATGTCCAACTATTCAATGTTTCAGTACTTTTTGCACAACTTGCTGTTCTCTAACAAGGAGCTGAACGGCAAAATTCACAACAGGTGTTTGATCCATGAATCGACCAATAAATTTCCTGGTTCAATTAGAATTGGTATTTAAACAGTCCTCTTCATCATGCTGTTCACTTTTGGAATCATGAGACCAAGACGACACCTAACAATTGATCAACAGTACCTCGCCATTGCGAGGCTTCAAACAGGATGTTCTCAGAGGGAAGTGGCCACTGAGCTTAGAGTGTCACAGAGTGTCATCAGCAGGTTGCAACAGAGATACAGAGAGACTGGAAGAGTCACAGAAAGGCATAGAAGTGGACGTCCTTTGGCCACATCCCACACTGATGACCGCTTCATTGTGAACAGTGCCCTGCGGAACCGGATGATGAATGCCACTCAACTCCAGGCACATTTAAGGGAGGTGAGAGGCACCCAAGTGTCACGTCAGACCATTCGAAACCGTTTACATCAGCGTGGTCTGCGTGCTAGACGACCTGCAAGGGTACCTGACCACACCACCAGGCACAGGCGTCATCGTCTTGCATGGGCCAGGGAGCATTTACGCTGGACGAGGGACCAGTGGGCCTCAGTGCTGTTCTCTGATGAGTCGATTCACGTTGAGCAGAAATGATGGCCGCCAACGATGTTGGAGACGTCAAGGAGAGCGCTATGCATCAGCCACTGTTGTCACCAGACGACCCTTTGGTGGTGGCGGTGTTACAGTGTGGGCAGGTGTGTCTAGTCAATACAGAACTGCCCTACACTTTGTGAATGGTACAGTGACAAGCCCATACTACCTGAATAACATCATTAATCCAGTCATTGTGCCCCTGCATGAACAACACAGGCCTAATTTCATCTTCATGGACGACAATGCTCCAGCTCATCGAGGTCGCATCATTAGGGAAAGGCTGCTGGAGACTGGGGTACCTCAAATGGAGTGGCCTGCACTTTCTCCAGACCTGAATCCCATAGAAAACCTATGGGATCAGCTGACTCACCGTGTAGAGGCTCGTAACTCTGTACCCCAGAACCTCAATGACCTGAGGGCCGCCCTTCAAGAAGAGTGGGATGCCATGCCTCAGCAGACAATAAGTCGACTTGTGAACAGCATGAGACGTCGTTGTCAAGCTGTAATTGATGCTCAAGGGCACATGACAAGTTATTGAGACATTGACATTTTTGTTGTGGTATACCCACCACTGTTGTTGGCTTTTGTTTCAATAAATTGTTTGAGATGAGGAAATCACCATTGCATGCTTCTACTTAAATGCCCTACTTTCATGATACGTATAATATCACTGTAGCGTGAACTTACATTTTCCATAAATTTCACCCGAAAGCCAAATATCCCTAACTTTTTGTGAGTAGTGTATAACCACAGCCTGCCTTTCTGCAGTATGTTTATAACCACAGCCTCCCTTTCTCCTGTATGTATATAACCACAGCCTGCCTTTCTCCTGTATGTATATAATCACAGCCTGCCTTTCTGGAGTATGTATATAACCACAGCCTCCCTTTCTCCTGTATGTATATAACCACAGCCTCCCTTTCTCCTGTATGTATATAACCACAGCCTCTCTTTCTGCTGTATGTATATAACCTCAGCCTCTCTTTCTCCTGTATGTATATAACCTCAGCCTCTCTTTCTCCTGTATGTATATAACCACAGCCTCTCTTTCTGCTGAATGTATATAACCTCAGCCTCTCTTTCTCCTGTATGTATATAACCTCAGCCTCTCTTTCTGCTGTATGTATATAATCACAGCCTCCCTTTCTGCTGTATGTATATAACCACAGCCTGCCTTTCTGCAGTATGTTTATAACCACAGCCTCCCTTTCTCCTGTATGTATATAACCACAGCCTGCCTTTCTCCTGTATGTATATAATCACAGCCTGCCTTTCTGCAGTATGTATATAACCACAGCCTCCCTTTCTCCTGTATGTATATAACCACAGCCTCCCTTTCTGCTGAATGTATATAACCTCAGCCTCTCTTTCTCCTGTATGTATATAACCACAGCCTCTCTTTCTGCTGTATGTATATAATCACAGCCTGCCTTTCTGCTGTATGTATATAACCACAGCCTCCCTTTCTGCTGTATGTTTATAACCACAGCCTGCCTTTCTCCTGTATGTATATAACCACAGCCTGCCTTTCTGCAGTATGTATATAACCACAGCCTCCCTTTCTGCTGTATGTATATAACCTCAGCCTCTCTTTCTCCTGTATGTATATAACCACAGCCTCTCTTTCTGCTGTATGTATATAACCTCAGCCTGCCTTTCTGCAGTATGTATATAACCACAGCCTCTCTTTCTCCTGTATGTATATAACCACAGGCTGCCTTTCTGCAGTATGTATATAACCACAGCCTCCCTTTCTCCTGTATGTATATAACCACAGCCTGCCTTTCTGCAGTATGTATATAACCACAGCCTCCCTTTCTGCTGTATGTATATAACCACAGCCTCTCTTTCTCCTGTATGTATATAACCACAGCCTCTCTTTCTGCTGTATGTATATAACCTCATCCTGCCTTTCTGCAGTATGTATATAACCACAGCCTCCCTTTCTCCTGTATGTACAGTATATAACCACAGCCTGCCTTTCTGCAGTATGTATATAACCACAGCCTGCCTTTCTGCAGTATGTATATAACCACAGCCTGCCTTTCTGCTGTATGTATATAACCACAGCCTCCCTTTCTGCTGTATGTATATAACCACAGCCTGCCTTTCTGCTGTATGTATATAACCACAGCCTCCCTTTCTGCTGTATGTATATAACCACAGCCTCTCTATCTCCTGTATATATATAACCACAGCCTCCCTTTCTCCTGTTTGTATATAACCACAGCCTGCCTTTCTGCAGTATGTATATAACCACAGCCTGCCTTTCTGCTGTATGTATATAACCACAGCCTGCCTTTCTGCTGTATGTATATAACCACAGCCTGCCTTTCTGCAGTATGTATATAACCTCAGCCTCCCAACTGCTGTATGTATATAACCACAGCCTGCCTTTCTGCTGTATGTATATAACCACAGCCTGCCTTTCTGCTGTATGTATATAACCACAGCCTCTCTTTCTCCTGTATGTATATAACCACAGCCTCTCTTTCTGCTGTATGTATATAACCTCAGCCTCTCTTTCTCCTGTATGTATATAACCACAGCCTGCCTTTCTGCAGTATGTATATAACCACAGCCTGCATTTCTGCAGTATGTATATAACCACAGCCTGCATTTCTGCAGTATGTATATAACCACAGCCTGCCTTTCTGCTGTATGTATATAACCACAGCCTGCCTTTCTGCAGTATGTATATAACCACAGCCTGGATTTCTGCAGTATGTATATAACCACAGCCTGGATTTCTGCAGTATGTATATAACCACAGCCTCCCTTTCTGCTGTGTACATAACCACAGCCTGCCTTTCTGCTGTATGTATATAACCACAGCCTCTCTTTCTCCTGTATGTATATAACCACAGCCTCTCTTTCTGCTGTATGTATATAACCACAGCCTGCCTTTCTGCAGTATGTATATAACCACAGCCTCCCTTTCTGCTGTATGTACATAACCACAGCCTGCCTTTCTGCAGTATGTATATAACCACAGCCTCTCTTTCTGCTGTATGTATATAACCACAGCCTCCCTTTCTGCTGTATGTATATAACCACAGCCTCTCTTTCTCCTGTATGTATATAACCACAGCCTCTTTCTGCTGTATGTATATAACCACAGCCTCTCTTTCTGCAGTATGTATATAACCACAGCCTGCCTTTCTGCTGTATGTATATAACCACAGCCTCCCTTTCTGCTGTATGTATATAACCACAGCCTCTCTTTCTCCTGTATGTATATAACCACAGCCTCTCTTTCTGCTGTATGTATATAACCACAGCCTGCATTTCTGCAGTATGTATATAACCAACCACAGCCTCCCTTTCTGCTGTGTACATAACCACAGCCTGCCTTTCTGCAGTATGTACATAACCACAGCCTCTCTTTCTGCTGTATGTACACAACCACAGCCTGCCTTTCTGCAGTATGTATATAACCACAGCCTGAATTTCTGCAGTATGTATATAACCACAGCCTCCCTTTCTGCTGTATGTACATAACCACAGCCTGCCTTTCTGCAGTATGTATATAACCAGCCTGCCTTTCTGCAGTATGTATATAACCACAGCCTGTATTTCTACAGTATGTACAGTGCATCCGGAAAGTATTCACAGCGCTTCACTTTTTCCACATTTTGTTCTGTTACAGCCTTATTCCAAAATTGATTAAATTCATTTTTTCCCTCAAAATTCTACACACAACACCCCATAATGACGATGTGAAAAAAGCTTTTTTGAGATTTTGGCAAATTTATTAAAAATAAAAAAAATAAAATTTCTCATTTACATAAGTATTCATACCCTTTGCTTTAACGTATTTTTAAAGTATCATATTTCATATTTGGTCGCATATCCTTTACATGCTGTTACTTCCTGAAGTCTGTGACCATCCACATCAAAAAAACTGTCGATATCTTATTTTCAGGTACTGTTACAAGCGATACTATAACCTCTCTGGATTTGAATGGATCTCTATGGAAATTGGGGGGTGAGACTAGATTCAGCTGTAAATTACACTGGTACAGTATGGAACACATGGCTGGCTAAATGGCTGTAAGTTATCAAGGGTCTGAGCTATCAAACGAGCCCCAAACCATCACTCTGTTGCCAGATATGGAGTAGATGTGGATGGATCACTGCAAGGGTTATTTCTCCGGACTCATTTTCCTATAGAACTCTATGGGGAAAAAAGTCAGGAGAAACAACCCTTAAAGTGATCCATCCACATCTACTCCATATCTGGCAACAGAGTGATGGTTTGGGGCTCGTTTGATAGCTCAGACCCTTGATAACTTACAGCCATTTAGCCAGCCATGTGTTCCATACTGTACCAGTGTAATTTACAGCTGAATCTAGTCTCACCCCCCAATTTCCATAGAGATCCATTCAAATGCAGAGAGGTTATAGTATCGCTTGTAACAGTACCTGAAAATAAGATTTCGACAGTTTTTTGATGTTGATGGTCACAGACTTCAGGAAGTAACAGCATGTAAAGGATATGCAACCAAATATGAAATATGATACTTTAAAAATACGTTAAAGCAAAGGGTATGAATACTTATGTAAATGAGAAATTTTATTTTTTTATTTTTAATAAATTTGCAAAAATCTCAAAAAAACTTTTTTCACGTTGTCATTATGGGGTGTTGTGTGTAGAATTTTGAGGGAAAAAATGAATTTAATCAATTTTGGAATAAGGCTGTAACAGAACAAAATGTGGAAAAAGTGAAGCGCTGTGAATACTTTCCGGATGCACTGTATATACAACAGATGCACATTTCTGACATGAAGATGCCTCACTTATGTGATCGTAGGCAACTTTACAGCACAATTGTTCATGAAATATGTGTGGATCATTGAAAATATTTGAATGAATTAGCAGTCTCACACATTCATACAATACGTAGTTTTAAAGGGATGTTACACTGCCATCATCAAATACATGGCGAGACCGTGCATGTGCGTCTATTGTTGTCCTTTTGTGTTCATTCACAGTGGTGTAAAATGGAGATCCCTGGTTTGACTATGCATTTTTAATGGAAGCTGGTAAAACCATGTATGCGGGGTGAATTTAGGCAATTTCCATTAATTGGATCTTACACAAATCTTCATCAGAATTTTAATTTGCATGAGAATGATCCTCTGTGGTTCCCTGGAGCCCAGTACTGAGGTGGGGAGAGCCCAAACACGCCCTGCGCACCGCTGGCTCTTATTACACACTCGGGCCGCTTAATCTCCATTAACCCTTTAAGGTGTAAGATCACATGCAGTATATGTGATTAGAATGCTCTTAACTGAACAGTCTAATGTGGATGTAACAGTCACTAGTGGTAAGTGAAAAGAAATGGAGTTCTAGAACAGACTTAGAATTTTGAAAAAAAAAGATTCCAAGAAACCTACTCTTCAATGGGTTAATTACCAGATGGAGAAAATACAATATGAAACCAGCCACGGTCAAAAAAACATTTTACTTGTGGTCATTAAATCCTTTTTATATCTCTCAGGCATTAAAGGAATACTGAACTTTGTTAGATAATGTTGTATAGCTACCTGGCCCCGATATGAGTCGTAATATTCAAGCTCACCTTCATGACTTGCTCCAGTGGTCAGCAACAGCCCAACGAAGAATTGTTTTTTCTCTCTCCATTCACTCCCATTGCATGGCGAAACAGGTCTAAAAAGCACACTTTTAGCACATAAACGAATGCAAACAACGCGGATTATGCCGATATATAAAATCACGACATCCGGAACCGAATGTTTGAAAAGATAAAAAGCTCCATTCGTGATATTTTACACTTTTTCCAAACAAAGATTTGGAAGAAGATACGGTCGTTAGCTTATTAACTTTCTTGTTTCGTTCTTGCGCCCGTGACTGTCCCACTCGCTTCCTGAAGCGTGCGTACGTAAACAAACCAAGCAGCAAAGAAGCTAGCAACAGTTGCTAGTTCTCAGAAAATAGTTCTTCAAAATCAAATCAATCAAAAATTGGTTCAAAAGTTTCAAACGTACGGTTCCAGATGTCGTGATTTTGTATATCCACATAATCCGCATTGTTTGCATTCATTTATGTGCTAAAAGTGTGCCATGCAATGGCAGTGAATGGAGAGAGAAAAAATGTCATTCTTCATTGGCCAGTTGCTGACCACTGGAGCAAGTCATGACGGTGAGCTTGAATATTAGGACTCATATCAGGGCCAGGTAGCTATACAACATTACGTTCTAACAAAGTTCAGTATGCCTTTAAGCAGACTCTCTTATCCTGAGCAATCTGAACAGCTTAGAAAGTATCAAATTATACTGATGGATATTAATTGAAGCAGTTTGGGTGAAGCATCTTGCGCAAGGGCAACAGCAATGCCCCACTTGGGATGTAAACCTGCAATTCTACTGCTCAAACTCTTACTCTATCCAGGAGAAATAACTGCCATTAAACCCTCTCTGCCCGTCAAATAGATAATATGATTCACACAATCATATGTAACTGGCCTTAGGAAACATTCCTCTTTATCTTGTCCAATATCCATCCATCCATTATCTAACGCACTTATTCCTGGTCAGGGTCGCGGGGGGTGCTGGAGCCTATCCCAGCATGCATTGGGCGAGGGGCAGGAATACACCCTGGACAGGCCGCCAATCCATCGCAGGGTACACACACCATTCACTCACACACTCATACCCACGGCCAATTTAGAGTCTCCAATTAGCCTAACCTGCATGTCTTTGGACTGTGGGAGGAAACCGGAGTACCCGGAGGAAATCCATGCAGATATGGGGAGAACATGCAAACTCCACACAGAAAGGCCCTCGCCCGGGATTCGAACTTGATACCTTCTTGCTGTGAGGCGACAGTGCTAACCACTGCACCACCGTGCCGCCCATCTTGTCTCCAATATGACATTTTAAATAATAATATGTGAGTCCTATTAAATTCAACCAAGTATACAGACTGAACTTTGTTAGATAATGTTGTATAGCTACCTGGCCCTGATATGAGTCGTAATATTCAAGCTCACCTTCATGACTTGCTCCAGTGGTCAGCAACAGGCCAACGAAGAATTGTTTATTGTTATTGTAATTGTTATTGTACGTCGCTTTGGATAAAAGCGTCTGCCAAAGCGTCTGCCAAATGATTGTAATGTAATGTAATGATGACAGGCTCGTTTGGGTCAGCATAGCCCAGTTGACATGACGTTAAGAAATAATTAATTAACCCACAAAGAACTGTCCTTTGTGTTGTGTACACATGAAAATACACTAGATCAGGGCTGCTCAACCCTGTTCCTGGAGATCTACCTTCCTGTAGGTTTTCATTTCAACCCTAATTTGGCACGCCTGATTCTACTAATTAGTAGCTCAACTAGATCTCTAGCTGTTAAATGAGGTGTGCTTTGTTAGGGTTGGAGTGAAAACCTACAGAACGGTAGATCTCCGGGAATAGGGTTGGGCAGCCGTACACAAGATGGCCAAACGTATCTGGGCACCCCTTAGTCTGGGGCTGTTTTTCCATGGTTCAGGCTAAGCCTCTTAGTTCTTGTGAAGACAAATCTTAACGCTACAGCATACAATGACATTCTACACAATTCTGGGCGTCCAACTTTGTGGCAATAGTTTGAGGAAGGCCCTTTCCTGTTTCAGCATAACAATGTCCCCGTGCACAAAGAGAGGTCCATTCAAAAACGGTTTGTTGAGAACAGTATGGAACGGCCTGCACAGAGCTCTGACTCAATCCCATTGAACACCTTTGGGATCAATTGGAAAACCGTCTGTGAGCCAGGCCTAATCACCCAACATCAATGCCCGACCTCACTAATGCTCTTCTGGCTGTAAGCAAATCCCCACACAATGTTCCAAGATCTAGTGAAAAGCCTTCCCAGGAGAGTGGAGGCTGTTATAGTAGCAAAGGGGGGACCAACTCCACATTAATGCCCATGATTTTGGAATGACATGTTGGACGAGCAGGTGTCCATATACTTTTGGCCATGTAGTGTAGCATTGCACTGCCACGGTTCCTTTAGGAAATCAGGGTCATTCAGAGTAACGGTAATAATGTGAGGCTTATACGTACACCCCCAACTACAGAAATAACTCAAACAGAGAATGACACAGAGCCTCCTGCTATAAATATAACAGCATTTAAGAAACATACTCAGCCTGAGGTAAAAGAGGAAATACATGCAGGTACAAAAAATATAATTTTAAAATAAAATAGTAGACTTTGCCAATAGTATTTTAAACTAAACAGTCCTTGATACATGGGCAAGATTTACCATATTTCTAGTATTAAACATCAAAGTAAAAATACCTTTCATACGAGATGGTTTCTTGTCAGACCCGTTTAAAGAACAGCTTGTGCAGTATCAAACGGCGAAATGTCAGCATTTTGTTATTTCGCTCTGACACCACTGACACAGACTCTGACAACATTCATCAAAAACTGCACCACAGACTTTTCTAAAAGGCAGAGTGGAGTGTGCTCGAGTGGGGGGCGGGGTGTTTGGGGGAAAACTGAAACAATTATTTGAAGAACTGCTGTCTATAACTATGGTGAGCAGTGCAATCTTTGAATTTCTCTGACAGCAAACAGACTCAGTCTATGATGCAAAAAACACATCACACCCCTTTATGCTCTCAGTCTGGAGTTTCTACTGATGAATCAGCCGATCTGGGCTCCTGGTGCCTGAACACATGGTAAAATTCCACAGGAGGTCTAAGGGTTCTCCAGTGTTGACCTCTCGCGTGCTGTCGTGCGCTTGTTAGCGTACACTTCATGGAATGAAGGGAATCGATACATGCTGAAACGCTAATGAAAATGACTGTACAATGGGAAATTAAAGCACTCGCTACAATGCATGGTGTCATCATCCTGGAGCTTTGTTTGTCTTTCCAAATCCAAAAGGATTTTTTTTCAAATGTGCTTTTGATCTGCGAGTAAATTTTTTGTAGCCTGCAGTCGGAACTCTTTGAACCCTTCCATAGTGGTGAAATTAAATCTTGCCTTTGAAAATGCATCATGAAATCTTCCCGGATGCCCGGGATGCCCCTGCATACATTAGTGTAATCGCCCAAGGTAAACATAGACACTTCTTTTCAAAGGGCTGGAGGTGGATTTAATATGGGTCCAGCACTGAAATCTGAATTTCAATTAAGAGTGTCTTCAATCTCATCTGCACTGTCCTGCTTTTGAGTGACACCTTACTAATGTGCTACACCAGAGCAAAATCCGGCCCCAAACAATCCTGGCCCATCCAATCAGAAGATGGCACTAAATTCTAATTCACGCGTGCTGCCAGGAATTAATACTAAAATGGATGTCTGCTGTTCTTCCCCTTTACCCAGCATACAGGAAGTCAAATCTCCAGTGACTCACCTCTTCTTTATCAGGTCCAGAGCAGACCCAAAAAACCCGTCCTTCATCTTGGAGATCTTGGCTCCGTAGCTGGAGAGGTCGGTGCCGTCCAATAGGAGGGCTGGACAGCAGGTGGGAGGGGCGTGGGAGTTCTCTAGCAGGTGGGCGTGGATGAGGCCCGACATGTCCTCTTTCGTGTTTGAGATGGTGCCGCCCACCTCCGCTTCTTGGGGCGTGGCCAGAGGCTGCAAAGGTGGGCGGGGCATGGGACTTGTGCATATGGGGACAACCGGAGCGTCTGTGCCCCTGTCCTGACAGTCCTGCAGGCCCTCCCTCCTGCTGTCCCCGTCAAACTCAGACGACTCTGTGGTGCTGAAACTCCGCCCACAGTCTGAGTCAGTGCTCTCTGTGTTACCTGCCTGCTCCGCACCCGCTTCAACCCCACTGTCACCCCCACCCGCTTCACCCTGAATTTGATCCCTCTTTGTTTCACCCTCAGTCTGGTCCCCACATGGTTCACTCTGCCCTCCTGTGGTTGAAGGGTACCGTTTCTGGGGTCCCCCCTCCTTCTGTCTCATCTTTTTGAACTCCTCAAACGTGGGGATGTGCAGCCGGCCTGCCGGGGGCCTCCGGAGGGCAGGCGGGGCCAGGGCCTCAACGGTGCGGGACTTGGTAGGGCGGGGCTCCTCGGAGGGGCGGAGCGTGAGGTCGGGTGAGCTGTTCTGCCTGCGCAGCTGCAGCCTCCTCAGGGCCTCCTGCTTGATCTCCTCGGGGCTGGTAATGCGGCAGCTGGGCCTCGCCTCTGTGGGGGGGCAGGGCGCGGGGGGTCCCGGGACGGCTGGGGGGCGCAGGGGCTTGTTGGGCTCCGTCACCCGGATGCTCTGGAGGCGGAGCTTCTCGCGCAGGCCCCTTCTGGCGTCCCCGTTCAGCACACCTTCGCCCCCCCCGGGGAACAGCCACTGGGGCAGGAGGGGCAGGTCCCGCCTCACCGATGCCCGCCGGGGGCAGAAGGCCACGCCCTCAGGGCCGCCCTCATACCAGCGGCTGGTGGCCGTGCAGCGGAAGATGAACTCGCTGTCCACGCTCCCGTAGGGGGCGCTGAAGGCGTAGAGTCCGGGGTCGGGCACGGCGGCCCAGTGCAGGTTCTCCATGCTCCGGTACAGGCGGCTGCTGGCGGTGTTCAGGCACAGTGGCGGTGGCGGGCCCAACGGCGGGGGGGGGCGCATGCTTCAGCGGGTGCACGCCGCTGCTGGGGCAGTACTGAAGGCCCAGGTTGGCGAGCAGGGCGCTGCTGTGGTACGCGGGCATGGTGGTGCGCTGCCCCGGCGCCCCCTGGAGGCCGGCGTCGGGGTAGACCGGCAGGGCGCCGCCCAGGACAGACAGCGGGGCGGGGAGCTCGGTCACGCGTCGCTCCAGGTCCATGCTGCAGTCAGCGGGAGGGGCCAACACAGAGAGGTCACATGCTGTGGTCTTCAGATCCGGCATCTGCCCTGCCACAGTCCCAGACTCCATCCTTCTGAGAGAAGTGCCAGGAAGCGAGCCCTGTCACCACAGCAACCAAACACACTATAAATGCATGTCCTAATACAGTATATCCATGGACAAAAATCAAACAACCAAAAAATTACAGCCCAAAAATACTGAAGCTTATTTACTATACATCAGCTGCAACATCTAGTTGTTAACCATTTAGGGCCTGATTTACTAAGACCTTTAGCTTGTGCAAAACCTAGTAGCACACGGAAAATCAATAACATGACCAATGATTAGTCATGGTATTTGTTTTGCACCAATCATTGCTTGTGTTATTACTTTTGCGTGTTAAAAGGTTCTGCACATGCTAAAGATCTTAGTAAATCAGACCCTAAATGTGTATTAAATACTCTTTTTCCAAAATCAGCCCAAATCTGTGTTTTAAAAAATCAAAACCATAATAATCCTTAATAAGACATGACAATATTAAAGTACCACATTAGAATGTCTGATAAGCAATGTTACCGTTGGAGGAGTCTTTCACTTACATAATCACATTACCATTCTAAATATATCTCACACAGCCACATGAATCAAATGGATCATCTCTAATGTGAAATGAGGAAATGTAAAGCCTTCCTGACAGTAATGAAGACAGGCACATTGCAGTTTCATTAATGTAACCCACAGCGTTCGCTTGGCTAATAAAAAAACTTCTGAATTCGACTTCTTTCTCGCACTGTAATTTCACAATACAGTAAACGGCTGTCTTTTAGACCTGTCGGCTCCAGCGTTAATCTGCAGGAAATATTGGGGGTGTGTCAAACGGCGCAAGTTATGAAATGAGACAGCTGAATAAATCTTTGCTGCATATATGAATATTATCGCTGCAATCAGACTGGATTTATATGAGGAAAACCGCTCAATCTATATTGCTTGTCAGGGATAACAATGGCCCGGCGATGGAAGATTAACGAATTCACCTGTTGTCATTCATTATTCGTGCCGGTTGAAAGAAAGAGGGACGGCCTTCCAAACTCAAAGGCCACGATTAAAGGAATCGGCTCGGTCCGATTCATTAGCGAAATTAATTAGCCGCGTGCGATGATCGAGCAGCCTCATTGTTGTAGATCCGGCAGTCTTAGACCTGCGTGAATAATTTTCAGCCAGTGTGTGGGCTTTGTGCCGATCCCCCCACCCCGTGCTGTCACGCATCGTCTGAGAATATGTTTTCACATTTTCGCCATGGTGCTCCCCTGGCTTTTTTCTTTTTTACCGCGTGCATTCTCCCTCTTGAAAACTGCTGACATGCGGACAAACCCGATTCATTAGCATGAGAGGGGCTTGTAATGTGCGATTCGCTGAACCGCAGCATGTCATTTCCACCGACTTCCTGTCTCTGTTTATGACTGATGGGCAGGCAGATCTGGAGATGCGCAAAGCGCTGTAATGGTTTTTCCAAGCAGATCAGCAGTCAGTCGCTGCACCTATGTTCCTGTAAAGCAACAGTGTGGGGGGTCTTAAATATGCGCTAACGCGCCAGTTGGGGGGGGTCTTTAATATGCGCTAACGTGTCAGAGTGAATCAGTCTCAGTCCCACTCAGTGCCCCCTGAGGGGGGTAACAGTCATTTCTAGGGAACACCCCTTTTAAGCGGTTTCAGTCATTATATGCATATGTATGAACACCTTGCTATCGTCACTGACACTACTGCAGTGGGGTCAGAGTTGAGAGTGGTGATGGATGAGAGCATGAGATTATATGTCTCTGCATTTTATAACTGTAGCTGTAGAAAGCAACACCACAGTGCTTATGTTCAGAGGCTATATTGCCGTCGGGCCTGATTTGTATGGTCGATGACGATGTCCATAAGAACTGAGCATACTGGAGTACACAGCATTGTAGGACCCTTAAATTCTACTAACCATGGCTGCGGACATCAAGTACCCACACCCATCAACTCCATTACAGGGGGTGATTACACATTTTCTCAGCAGCACTAATGCTCGTCACCCTTCAGTGCACTGACGTGTCAGAACTATGGCACCAGTAGCCGAAGCCACGTTGCTTTGGTACTTGCCAAAAATGTGCCAAGTTTCCAAATCAAATCAAAATTTATTTATAAAGCGCATTTCACCAAAAATTGCCACAATACGCTTCACAGAAAACCCAGGCCTAAACCCCCACAAGAGCAAGCCAAAGGCAACAGTAGCAAGGAAGAAACTCCCCGGGTGGTAGATAGGAAGAAACCTTGGGAGGAACCAGACTCGGGGGGGGCAGCCTGCTCTGGTCGGCCCGGGGTGTCGGCTCCACACTCTTTAACCTCAAGGAAAATATACAGTGCCATCCATAATGTTTGGGCCAAAAAACTTTTTTTGTGATTTGGCTATGTACTCCACAATTTTAGATTTGTAATCAAACTATTCACATGTGGTTAAAGTACAGATTCTCAGCTTATATTAAAGGGTATGTGTATACAATAAATGTTTGTTTTCAATAAAATTTCTAGAAATACATACATCGCCCTCCCATTTCAGTGCAACATAATGTTTGGGACAAATGGCTTCACAGGTGTTTATGATGAGTGAGGTGTGTTTTATTGTTTTAGTGCAGGTATAAGAGGGTCTTCAGTATCTGGTCTTGATTCTAGGCTTTTGATTGCCTATGGAGTCTGTTATTGGTGTTTGTCAACATGAAGATTATTGTTGCACCAATAAAAGTCAAGGAAGCCATTATGAGGCTGAGAAATAACAGAAAAACAGTTAGAGACATAGGCCAAACCTTAGGCTTACCAAAATCAAGTGTTTGGAACATCATTAAGAACAAAGCACTGGTGAGCTCAATAATTGTAAAGGGACTGGTAGGCCAAGGAAAACCTCTAGTTATTCAGAATTCTCACCATAATGAAGAAGGCAGGTGTGGATGTATGGACTACTGTCTGCAGAATACTTCACAAACAGAACTACAGAGGCTACACTGCAAGCTGCAAACGACTAGCTGCAAAACAGGATGGCCAGGTAACAGTTTGCTAAGAAATACCTAAAAGATCTTGCAGAGTTCTGGGAAAGGGTCTTGTGGACAGACCAAGATTCACTTGTACCAGAGTGATGGCAAGAGCACAGTGTGGAGGCCAAAAGGAACTGCCCAAGATCCAAAGCATACCACCACATCTGTGAAACGTGGTGGGGGTGTTATGGTTTGGACATGTATGGCTGCCACAGGTACTGGCTCACTTGTCTTCATTGATGATGTAACTGCTGATAGCAGCAGCATGAACTCTGAATTGTATGGAAACATCCTATCTGCTCAAGTTCAAGAAAATGCCTCCACACACATTGGACGGAATTTCATCCTACAGCAAGATATTTAGGGAAAGCAACAAAGGTGTTTTTCAAGGCCAAAAACTGGAAAATACTTGACGGGCCAGAACTTAAGGCAACTAGCCCTGAAACAAGCAGGGAGCTGAAGATGGTTGCAGTATAGGCCTGGCAGAGCATCACCAGACCTGGTATTGTCTATGGGTCACAGACTTCAAGCAGTCATTGCATGCAAAGGATATGCGACAAAATACTAACCATGACTAGTTTCATTTACACAACTTTAACATGTCCCAAACATTATGGTGCCCTGAAATGGAGGGCTACATATAAAAAGTGCTTTAATTTCTACATGCTGAAACCAAAATGTATAAAACTGCCCTTTAATAAAAGCTGAGAATCTGCACTTTAACCACATTTTTGATTACAATTCTAAAATTGTGGAGTACAGAGCCAAATCATGAAAAAATACATCTTTATCCCAAACATTATGGAGGGCACTGTATACGATTACTTATTTCACTAACGTTTGAAACAACCTGATGGTGGTTAGCAGTGGAGTTCTATGAAAGTCTATGCATAAAATTGCCTGACAACAGTAACACAAACGTCACAGGTCTAAACGTTTTTTTCCGCTCTGCCTTTTCAGTGCTGGTCAATTGGACGGCTAGCCCTTACTCAACTTGTTTTAGCCGCGTGGTTCATTTCTGATCGCGAGAGTGCCCTTGCTCTCTGAGGAGATTACACAACGCCTGGCATCGCGTTTGCGTCTCCGGGGTTATGAACCCAATCTTCTGGTTGCCTTGGTTTCCATCGCCGCCGCTGTCTCGTCTTACCCCATTTTCATCTCCGTCTCTTCCACTGCTGACTCCACCCCGCTGGCTCTGGCCCAAGTGCTCTCGGCTCTCGAGCTACTGGGAGATCTTCCTTCAGCGAAGCGAGCTGGCAAATTTCCAAACCGTCCAAAACCCAGACTGCTGTCGCCTCAAGCACTGGTGTCTGTTGGGATGAGACAGATGAGGATGCACATCAATATGCATTCCCCAAGACAAGAATGTAAAAACTGCCCAGTTCTAAAGGAATTAACGCATCACTGCAGTGCAAACAGCGCTCTGTACCACCAAAGCACATTGCCTACTTGCATGGAAATGGAAAACAAGCTATTACAAGAAATACAATACATCTAAAAGTAAATTTAAAAAGCAGTGACATAAGCTGTAATTAATTTAATGAAAATACATTCAGTTATACATGTAGACACCATGTAAGTTAACTACAAGCTACACACTTTCTCTGGTTTTCATGCACGTTGGGTTGCTGTTATTTACTTAATAGTCGTATAAATATAAAGCACTGAGGCAAGTTGTAGCAACTGTTTGAGGGTTTGTTAGACAAAACTAATTCTAACAGACCGTATCTCCATTAGTTTGTGTGAAAGGATACCAGCTTTGTTAATCAGGACATGCACAGCTTGGGCAGGGGTCAGTACGGGGTCACCACAGGAAAAAATGGTTTTATCACTGGACCCTTTTGGAGGGCCTGGGAACTTGTACTGTTGCTATGCAACAGCAATACTGAGGCAAATATTAATTTACCTTTAGAGTTACAAACCAGTCATTTCACAGTGAAACCACCTTTAGCAGTACAAAACCAGTCATTTCACACTGAAACCACATTGGGTCCAAAGGCTAACACTTTCTTAGTGTACATCACACCTTTCTAAAATTGCTTGGCAGTGAAAGTCATTACTTCATGCAATTACCATATGTTTCCTAAAATAGGTATGGCTTACAGAATGTGAGCCCCACCTATAACATCTATGAACAGATATTGGCACTTAACTAGCTAAATTAGCAAGATTATAGTGAGTCACACACACAAACACTAACACTAATTAATCAGTGGTGTTTTTCTCTTAATTAACTTTATCTGCAGTGTGTGTTAGCCCCACCCCCTCTCATGTGTAATTCAGGAGTTTCTCTGTGGCAAGAATCAGCTTTGTCTGAAGGAGCTGCTTACACACCGTGCGCTTTAACCCTTTCGCTGTTTACACACCGTGCTTTAACCCTTTCCCTGCTTACACACCGTGCTTTAACCCTTTCCCTGCTTACACACCATGCTTTAACCCTTTCCCTGTTTACTCACCATGCTTAAACCCTTTCCCCGTTTACACACCGTGCTTTAACCCTTTCCCTGTTTACACACCGTGCTTTAACCCTTCCCCTGTTTACACACCGTGCTTAAACGCTTTCCCTGTTTACACACCGTGCTTTAACCCTTTCCCTGTTTACACACCGTGCTTTAACCCTTTCCCTGTTTACACACCGTGCTTTAACCCTTTCCCTGTTTACACACCGTGCTTTAACCCTTTCCTTGTTTACACACCGTGCTTTAACCCTTTCCCTGCTTACACACCGTGCTTTAACCCTTTCCCTGTTTACACACCCTGCTTAAACCCTTTCCCTGTATACACACCGTGCTTTAACCCTTTCCCTGTTTACACACCGTGCTTTAACCCTTTCCCTGTTTACACACCATGCTTAAACCCTTTCCCTGTTTACACACCGTGCTTTAACCCTTTCCCTGTTTACACACCGTACTAACCCTTTCCCTGTTTACACTCTGTGCACTTTAACCCTTTCCCTGTTTACACACCTTGCGCTTTAACCCTTTCCCTGTTTACAAGCCGTGCGCTTCAACCCTTTCCCTGTTTACACACCGTACTAACCCTTTCCCTGTTTACACTCTGTGCACTTTAACCCTTTCCCTGTTTACACACCTTGCGCTTTAACCCTTTCCCTGTTTACACACCGTGCGCTTTAACCCTTTCCCTGTTTACACACCTTGCGCTTTAACCCTTTCCCTGTTTACACACCGTGCTTTAACCCTTTCCCTGTTTAAACTCTGTGCGCTTCAACCCTTTCCTTGTTTACATGCCGTGCGCTTTAACCCTTTCCCAGTTTACAAGCCGTGCGCTTTAACCCTTTCCCTGTTTACAAGCCGTGCACTTTAACCCTTTCCCTGTTTACACACCGTGCGCTTTAACCCTTTCCCTGTTTACACACCTTGCGCTTTAACCCTTTCCCTGTTTACACACCGTGCGCTTTAACCCTTTCCCTGTTTACACACCTTGCGCTTTAACCCTTTCCCTGTTTACACACCGTGCTTTAACCCTTTCCCTGTTTAAACTCTGTGCGCTTCAACCCTTTCCTTGTTTACATGCCGTGCGCTTTAACGCTTTCCCTGTTTACATGCCGTGCGCTATAACCCTTTCCCAGTTTACACGCCGTGCGCTTTAACACTTTCCCTGTTTACACTCTGTGCGCTTTAACCCTTTCCCTGTTTACACACCGTGCTTTAACCATTTCCCTGTTTACATGCCGTGCGCTATAACCCTTTCCCAGTTTACACGCCGTGCACTTTAACCCTTTCCCTGTTTACACGCCGTGCGCTTTAACCCTTTCCCTGTTTACACACCGTGCTTTAACCATTTCCCTGTTTACACTCTGTGCGCTTTAACCCTTTCCCTGTTTACACACCTTGCGCTTTAACCCTTTCCCTGTTTACACACCGTGCTTTAACCCTTTCCCTGTTTACACACCGTGCTTAAACGCTTTCCCTGTTTACACACCGTGCTTTAACCCTTTCCCTGTTTACACGCCGTGCGCTTTAACCCTTTCCCTGTTTACACACCGTGCTTTAACCATTTCCCTGTTTACATGCCGTGCGCTATAACCCTTTCCCAGTTTACACGCCGTGCGCTTTAACCCTTTCCCTGTTTACACGCCGTGCGCTTTAACCCTTTCCCTGTTTACACACCGTGCTTTAACCATTTCCCTGTTTGCACTCTGTGCGCTTTAACCCTTTCCCTGTTTACACACCTTGCGCTTTAACCCTTTCCCTGTTTACACACCGTGCTTTAACCCTTTCCCTGTTTACACACCGTGCTTAAACGCTTTCCCTGTTTACACACCGTGCTTTAACCCTTTCCCTGTTTACACACCGTGCTTTAACCCTTTCCCTGCTTACACACCGTGCTTTAACCCTTTCCCTGTTTACACACCATGCTTAAACCCTTTCCCTGTTTACACACCGTGCTTTAACCCTTTCCCTGTTTACACACCGTGCTTTAACCCTTTCCCTGTTTACACACCGTGCTTTAACCCTTTCCCTGTTTACACACCGTGCTTAAACCCTTTCCCTGTTTACACACCGTGCTTTAACCCTTTCCCTGTTTACACACCGTGCTTTAACCCTTTCCCTGCTTACACACCGTGCTTTAACCCTTTCCCTGTTTACACACCGTGCTTAAACCCTTTCCCTGTTTACACACCGTGCTTTAACCCTTTCCCTGTTTACACACCGTGCTTTAACCCTTTCCCTGTTTACACACCGTGCTTTAACCCTTTCCCTGTTTACACACCGTGCTTAAACCCTTTCCTTGTTTACACACCGTGCTTTAACCCTTTCCCTGTTTACACACCGTACTTTAACCCTTTCCCTGTTTACACTCTGTGCACTTTAACCCTTTCCCTGTTTACACACCTTGCGCTTTAACCCTTTCCCTGTTTACACACCGTGCTTTAACCCTTTCCTTGTTTACACACCGTGCTTTAACCCTTTCCCTGTTTACACACCGTGCTTTAACCCTTTCCCTGTTTACACACCGTGCTTTAACCCTTTCCCTGTTTACACACCGTGCTTAAACCCTTTCCCTGTTTACACACCGTGCTTTAACCCTTTCCCTGTTTACACACCGTACTTTAACCCTTTCCCTGTTTACACTCTGTGCACTTTAACCCTTTCCCTGTTTACACACCTTGCGCTTTAACCCTTTCCCTGTTTACACACCGTGCGCTTTAACCCTTTCCCTGTTTACACACCTTGCGCTTTAACCCTTTCCCTGTTTACACACCGTGCTTTAACCCTTTCCCTGTTTAAACTCTGTGCGCTTCAACCCTTTCCTTGTTAACATGCCGTGCGCTTTAACCCTTTCCCTGTTTACAAGCCGTGCGCTTTAACCCTTTCCCTGTTTACAAGCCGTGCGCTTTAACCCTTTCCCTGTTTACACACCGTGCACTTTAACCCTTTCCCTGTTTACACTCTGTGCGCTTTAACCCTTTACCTGTTTACACACTTTGCGCTTTAACCCTTTCCCTGTTTACACACCGTGCGCTTTAACCCTTTCCCTGTTTACACACCTTGCGCTTTAACCCTTTCCCTGTTTACACACCGTGCTTTAACCCTTTCCCTGTTTAAACTCTGTGCGCTTCAACCCTTTCCTTGTTTACATGCCGTGCGCTTTAACCCTTTCCCTGTTTACAAGCCGTGCACTTTAACCCTTTCCCTGTTTACAAGCTGTGCACTTTAACCCTTTCCCTGTTTACACTCTGTGCGCTTTAACCCTTTACCTGTTTACACACTTTGCGCTTTAACCCTTTCCCTGTTTACACACCGTGCGCTTTAACCCTTTCCCTGTTTACAAGCCGTGCACTTTAACCCTTTCCCTGTTTACAAGCTGTGTGCTTTAACCCTTTCCCTGTTTACATGCCGTGCGCTATAACCCTTTCCCAGTTTACACGCCGTGCGCTTTAAGCCTTTCCCTGTTTACAAGCCGTGCGCTTCAACCCTTTCCCTGTTTACAAGCCGTGTGCTTTAACCCTTTCCCTGTTTACACACCGTGCGCTTTAACCCTTTCCCTGTTTACACTCCGTGCGCTTTAACCCTTTCCCTGTTTACACACCTTGCGCTTTAACCCTTTCCCTGTTTACACACCGTGCGCTTTAACCCTTTCCCTGTTTACAAGCCGTGTGCTTTAACCCTTTCCCTGTTTACACACCGTGCTTTAACCCTTTCCCTGTTTACACTCCGTGCGCTTTAACCCTTTCCCTGTTTACACACCTTGCGCTTTAACCCTTTCCCTGTTTACACACCGTGCGCTTTAACCCTTTCCCTGTTTACACACCTTGCGCTTTAACCCTTTCCCTGTTTACACACCGTGCTTTAACCCTTTCCCTGTTTAAACTCTGTGCGCTTCAACCCTTTCCTTGTTTACATGCCGTGCGCTTTAACCCTTTCCCTGTTTACAAGCCGTGCGCTTTAACCCTTTCCCTGTTTACAAGCCGTGCGCTTTAACCCTTTCCCTGTTTACACGCCGTGCGCTATAACCCTTTCCCAGTTTACACGCCGTGCGCTTTAACCCTATCCCTGTTTACACGCCGTACGCTTTAACCCTTTCCCTGTTTACACGCCGTGCTTTAACCATTTCTCTGTTTACACACCTTTCGCTTTAACCCTTTCCCTGTTTACACTCTGTGCGCGGTAACCCTTTCCCTGTTTACACACCGTGCGCTTTAACCCTTTCCCTGTTTACACACCGTGCTTTAACCCTTTCCCTGTTTACACACCGTGCTTAAACCCTTTCCCTGTTTACACACCGTGCTTTAACCCTTTCCCTGTTTACACACCGTACTTTAACCCTTTCCCTGTTTACACACCGTGCTTTAACCCTTTCCCTGTTTACACACCGTGCTTTAACCCTTTCCCTGTTTACACACCGTGGTTAAACCCTTTCCCTGTTTACACACCGTGCTTTAACCCTTTCCCTGTTTACACACCGTACTTTAACCCTTTCCCTGTTTACACTATGTGCACTTTAACCCTTTCCCTGTTTACACACCTTGCGCTTTAACCCTTTCCCTGTTTACACACCGTGCGCTTTAACCCTTTCCCTGTTTACACACCTTGCGCTTTAACCCTTTCCCTGTTTACACACCGTGCTTTAACCCTTTCCCTGTTTACACACCTTGCGCTTTAACCCTTTCCCTGTTTACACACCGTGCGCTTTAACCCTTTCCCCGTTTACACACCTTGCGCTTTAACCCTTTCCCTGTTTACACACCGTGCTTCAACCCTTTCCCAGTTTACACGCCGTGCGCTTTAACCCTTTCCCTGTTTACACACCGTGCTTTAACCCTTTCCCTGTTTACACTCTGTGCACGTTAACCCTTTCCCTGTTTACATACCGTGCGCTTTAACCCTTTCCCTGTTTACACACCGTGCTTTAACCCTTTCCCTGTTTACACACCGTGCTTTACCCCTTTCCCTGTTTACACACCGTGCTTTAACCCTTTCCCTGTTTACACACCGTGCTTAAACCCTTTCCCTGTTTACACACCGTGCTTTAACCCTTTCCCTGTTTACACACCGTGCTTTAACCCTTTCCCTGTTTACACACCGTGCTTCAACCCTTTCCCTGTTTACACACCGTGCTTTAACCCTTTCCCTGTTTACACACCGTGCTTTAACCCTTTCCCTGTTTACACACCGTGCGCTTTAACCCTTTCCCTGTTTACACACCTTGCGCTTTAACCCTTTCCCTGTTTACACACCGTGCTTTAACCCTTTCCCTGTTTACACTCTGTGTGCTTCAACCCTTTCCTTGTTTACATGCCGTGCGCTTTAACCCTTTCCCTGTTTACAAGCCGTGCGCTTTAACCCTTTCCCTGTTTACAAGTCGTGTGCTTTAACCCTTTCCCTGTTTACACGCCGTGCGCTTTAACCCTTTCCCTGTTTACACACCGTGCTTTAACCCTTTCCCTGTTTACATGCCGTGCACTATAACCCTTTCCCAGTTTACACGCCGTGCGCTTTAACCCTTTCCCTGTTTACACGCCGTGCGCTTTAACCCTTTCCCCGTTTACACACCGTGCTTTAACCATTTCCCTGTTTACACTCTGTGCGCTTTAACCCTTTCCCTGTTTACACACCTTGCGCTTTAACCCTTTCCCTGTTTACACACCGTGCTTTAACCCTTTCCCTGTTTACTCTGTGTGCTTCAACCCTTTCCTTGTTTACATGCCGTGCGCTTTAACCCTTTCCCTGTTTACAAGCCGTGCGCTTTAACCCTTTCCCTGTTTACAAGTCGTGTGCTTTAACCCTTTCCCTGTTTACATGCCGTGCACTATAACCCTTTCCCAGTTTACACGCCGCGCGCTTTAACCCTTTCCCTGTTTACACGCCGTGCGCTTTAACCCTTTCCCCGTTTACACACCGTGCTTTAACCATTTCCCTGTTTACACTCTGTGCGCTTTAACCCTTTCCCTGTTTACACACCTTGTGCTTTAACCCTTTCCCTGTTTACACTCTGTGCGCTTCAACCCTTTCCCAGTTTACACGCTGTGCGCTTTAACCCTTTCCCTGTTTACACGCCGTGCTTTAACCCTTTCCCTGTTTACACACCGTGCTTTAACCCTTTCCCTGTTTACACAGCTTGCGCTTTAACCCTTTCCCTGTTTACACACCGTGCTTTAACCCTTTCCCTGTTTACACACTGTGCTCTTTAACCCTTTCCCTGTTTACACACCGTGCTCTTTAACCCTTTCCCTGTTTACACACCTTGCGCTTTAACCCTTTCCCTGTTTACACACCGTGCTTTAACCATTTCCCTGTTTACACTCTGTGCGCTTTAACCCTTTCCCTGTTTACACACCGTGCGCTTTAACCCTTTCCCTGTTTACACACCGTGCTTTAACCCTTTCCCTGTTTACACACCGTGCTTTAACCCTTTCCCTGTTTACACACCGTGCTTTAACCCTTTCCCTGTTTACACACCTTGCGCTTTAACCCTTTCCCTGTTTACACACCGTGCTTTAACCCTTTCCCTGTTTACACACCGTGCTCTTTAACCCTTTCCCTGTTTACACACTGTGCTCTTTAATCCTTTCCCTGTTTACACACCTTGCGCTTTAACCCTTTCCCTGTTTACACGCCTTGCGCTTTAACCCTTTCCCTGTTTACATGCCATGCGCTTTAACCCTTTCCCTGTTTACATGCCATGCTCTTTAACCCTTTCCCTGCTTACACACCATGCTTTAACCCTTTCCTTGTTTACACACCAAGCTTGAACCCTTTCCCTGTTTACACACCGTGCTTTAACCCTTTCCCTGTTTACACACCTTGCGCTTTAACCCTTTCCCTGTTTACACACCGTGCTTTAACCCTTTCCCTGTTTAAACTCTGTGCGCTTCAACCCTTTCCTTGTTTACATGCCGTGCGCTTTAACCCTTTCCCTGTTTACAAGCCGTGCGCTTTAACCCTTTCCCTGTTTACAAGCCGTGCGCTTTAACCCTTTCCCTGTTTACACGCCGTGCGCTATAACCCTTTCCCAGTTTACACGCCGTGCGCTTTAACCCTATCCCTGTTTACACGCCGTACGCTTTAACCCTTTCCCTGTTTACACGCCGTGCTTTAACCATTTCTCTGTTTACACACCTTTCGCTTTAACCCTTTCCCTGTTTACACTCTGTGCGCGGTAACCCTTTCCCTGTTTACACACCGTGCGCTTTAACCCTTTCCCTGTTTACACACCGTGCTTTAACCCTTTCCCTGTTTACACACCGTGCTTAAACCCTTTCCCTGTTTACACACCGTGCTTTAACCCTTTCCCTGTTTACACACCGTACTTTAACCCTTTCCCTGTTTACACACCGTGCTTTAACCCTTTCCCTGTTTACACACCGTGCTTTAACCCTTTCCCTGTTTACACACCGTGGTTAAACCCTTTCCCTGTTTACACACCGTGCTTTAACCCTTTCCCTGTTTACACACCGTACTTTAACCCTTTCCCTGTTTACACTATGTGCACTTTAACCCTTTCCCTGTTTACACACCTTGCGCTTTAACCCTTTCCCTGTTTACACACCGTGCGCTTTAACCCTTTCCCTGTTTACACACCTTGCGCTTTAACCCTTTCCCTGTTTACACACCGTGCTTTAACCCTTTCCCTGTTTACACACCTTGCGCTTTAACCCTTTCCCTGTTTACACACCGTGCGCTTTAACCCTTTCCCCGTTTACACACCTTGCGCTTTAACCCTTTCCCTGTTTACACACCGTGCTTCAACCCTTTCCCAGTTTACACGCCGTGCGCTTTAACCCTTTCCCTGTTTACACACCGTGCTTTAACCCTTTCCCTGTTTACACTCTGTGCACGTTAACCCTTTCCCTGTTTACATACCGTGCGCTTTAACCCTTTCCCTGTTTACACACCGTGCTTTAACCCTTTCCCTGTTTACACACCGTGCTTTACCCCTTTCCCTGTTTACACACCGTGCTTTAACCCTTTCCCTGTTTACACACCGTGCTTAAACCCTTTCCCTGTTTACACACCGTGCTTTAACCCTTTCCCTGTTTACACACCGTGCTTTAACCCTTTCCCTGTTTACACACCGTGCTTCAACCCTTTCCCTGTTTACACACCGTGCTTTAACCCTTTCCCTGTTTACACACCGTGCTTAAACCCTTTCCCTGTTTACACACCGTGCTTTAACCCTTTCCCTGTTTACACACCGTACTTTAACCCTTTCCCTGTTTACACTCTGTGCACTTTAACCCTTTCCCTGTTTACACACCTTGCGCTTTAACCCTTTCCCTGTTTACACACCGTGCGCTTTAACCCTTTCCCTGTTTACACACCTTGCGCTTTAACCCTTTCCCTGTTTACACACCGTGCTTTAACCCTTTCCCTGTTTACACTCTGTGTGCTTCAACCCTTTCCTTGTTTACATGCCGTGCGCTTTAACCCTTTCCCTGTTTACAAGCCGTGTGCTTTAACCCTTTCCCTGTTTACATGCCGTGCACTATAACCCTTTCCCAGTTTACACGCCGTGCGCTTTAACCCTTTCCCTGTTTACACGCCGTGCGCTTTAACCCTTTCCCCGTTTACACACCGTGCTTTAACCATTTCCCTGTTTACACTCTGTGCGCTTTAACCCTTTCCCTGTTTACACACCGTGCTTTAACCATTTCCCTGTTTACATGCCGTGCGCTATAACCCTTTCCCAGTTTACACGCCGTGCACTTTAACCCTTTCCCTGTTTACACGCCGTGCGCTTTAACCCTTTCCCTGTTTACACACCGTGCTTTAACCATTTCCCTGTTTACACTCTGTGCGCTTTAACCCTTTCCCTGTTTACACACCTTGCGCTTTAACCCTTTCCCTGTTTACACACCGTGCTTTAACCCTTTCCCTGTTTACACACCGTGCTTAAACGCTTTCCCTGTTTACACACCGTGCTTTAACCCTTTCCCTGTTTACACGCCGTGCGCTTTAACCCTTTCCCTGTTTACACACCGTGCTTTAACCATTTCCCTGTTTACATGCCGTGCGCTATAACCCTTTCCCAGTTTACACGCCGTGCGCTTTAACCCTTTCCCTGTTTACACGCCGTGCGCTTTAACCCTTTCCCTGTTTACACACCGTGCTTTAACCATTTCCCTGTTTGCACTCTGTGCGCTTTAACCCTTTCCCTGTTTACACACCTTGCGCTTTAACCCTTTCCCTGTTTACACACCGTGCTTTAACCCTTTCCCTGTTTACACACCGTGCTTAAACGCTTTCCCTGTTTACACACCGTGCTTTAACCCTTTCCCTGTTTACACACCGTGCTTTAACCCTTTCCCTGCTTACACACCGTGCTTTAACCCTTTCCCTGTTTACACACCATGCTTAAACCCTTTCCCTGTTTACACACCGTGCTTTAACCCTTTCCCTGTTTACACACCGTGCTTTAACCCTTTCCCTGTTTACACACCGTGCTTTAACCCTTTCCCTGTTTACACACCGTGCTTAAACCCTTTCCCTGTTTACACACCGTGCTTTAACCCTTTCCCTGTTTACACACCGTGCTTTAACCCTTTCCCTGCTTACACACCGTGCTTTAACCCTTTCCCTGTTTACACACCGTGCTTAAACCCTTTCCCTGTTTACACACCGTGCTTTAACCCTTTCCCTGTTTACACACCGTGCTTTAACCCTTTCCCTGTTTACACACCGTGCTTTAACCCTTTCCCTGTTTACACACCGTGCTTAAACCCTTTCCTTGTTTACACACCGTGCTTTAACCCTTTCCCTGTTTACACACCGTACTTTAACCCTTTCCCTGTTTACACTCTGTGCACTTTAACCCTTTCCCTGTTTACACACCTTGCGCTTTAACCCTTTCCCTGTTTACACACCGTGCTTTAACCCTTTCCTTGTTTACACACCGTGCTTTAACCCTTTCCCTGTTTACACACCGTGCTTTAACCCTTTCCCTGTTTACACACCGTGCTTTAACCCTTTCCCTGTTTACACACCGTGCTTAAACCCTTTCCCTGTTTACACACCGTGCTTTAACCCTTTCCCTGTTTACACACCGTACTTTAACCCTTTCCCTGTTTACACTCTGTGCACTTTAACCCTTTCCCTGTTTACACACCTTGCGCTTTAACCCTTTCCCTGTTTACACACCGTGCGCTTTAACCCTTTCCCTGTTTACACACCTTGCGCTTTAACCCTTTCCCTGTTTACACACCGTGCTTTAACCCTTTCCCTGTTTAAACTCTGTGCGCTTCAACCCTTTCCTTGTTAACATGCCGTGCGCTTTAACCCTTTCCCTGTTTACAAGCCGTGCGCTTTAACCCTTTCCCTGTTTACAAGCCGTGCGCTTTAACCCTTTCCCTGTTTACACACCGTGCACTTTAACCCTTTCCCTGTTTACACTCTGTGCGCTTTAACCCTTTACCTGTTTACACACTTTGCGCTTTAACCCTTTCCCTGTTTACACACCGTGCGCTTTAACCCTTTCCCTGTTTACACACCTTGCGCTTTAACCCTTTCCCTGTTTACACACCGTGCTTTAACCCTTTCCCTGTTTAAACTCTGTGCGCTTCAACCCTTTCCTTGTTTACATGCCGTGCGCTTTAACCCTTTCCCTGTTTACAAGCCGTGCACTTTAACCCTTTCCCTGTTTACAAGCTGTGCACTTTAACCCTTTCCCTGTTTACACTCTGTGCGCTTTAACCCTTTACCTGTTTACACACTTTGCGCTTTAACCCTTTCCCTGTTTACACACCGTGCGCTTTAACCCTTTCCCTGTTTACAAGCCGTGCACTTTAACCCTTTCCCTGTTTACAAGCTGTGTGCTTTAACCCTTTCCCTGTTTACATGCCGTGCGCTATAACCCTTTCCCAGTTTACACGCCGTGCGCTTTAAGCCTTTCCCTGTTTACAAGCCGTGCGCTTCAACCCTTTCCCTGTTTACAAGCCGTGTGCTTTAACCCTTTCCCTGTTTACACACCGTGCGCTTTAACCCTTTCCCTGTTTACACTCCGTGCGCTTTAACCCTTTCCCTGTTTACACACCTTGCGCTTTAACCCTTTCCCTGTTTACACACCGTGCGCTTTAACCCTTTCCCTGTTTACAAGCCGTGTGCTTTAACCCTTTCCCTGTTTACACACCGTGCTTTAACCCTTTCCCTGTTTACACTCCGTGCGCTTTAACCCTTTCCCTGTTTACACACCTTGCGCTTTAACCCTTTCCCTGTTTACACACCGTGCGCTTTAACCCTTTCCCTGTTTACACACCTTGCGCTTTAACCCTTTCCCTGTTTACACACCGTGCTTTAACCCTTTCCCTGTTTAAACTCTGTGCGCTTCAACCCTTTCCTTGTTTACATGCCGTGCGCTTTAACCCTTTCCCTGTTTACAAGCCGTGCGCTTTAACCCTTTCCCTGTTTACAAGCCGTGCGCTTTAACCCTTTCCCTGTTTACACGCCGTGCGCTATAACCCTTTCCCAGTTTACACGCCGTGCGCTTTAACCCTATCCCTGTTTACACGCCGTACGCTTTAACCCTTTCCCTGTTTACACGCCGTGCTTTAACCATTTCTCTGTTTACACACCTTTCGCTTTAACCCTTTCCCTGTTTACACTCTGTGCGCGGTAACCCTTTCCCTGTTTACACACCGTGCGCTTTAACCCTTTCCCTGTTTACACACCGTGCTTTAACCCTTTCCCTGTTTACACACCGTGCTTAAACCCTTTCCCTGTTTACACACCGTGCTTTAACCCTTTCCCTGTTTACACACCGTACTTTAACCCTTTCCCTGTTTACACACCGTGCTTTAACCCTTTCCCTGTTTACACACCGTGCTTTAACCCTTTCCCTGTTTACACACCGTGGTTAAACCCTTTCCCTGTTTACACACCGTGCTTTAACCCTTTCCCTGTTTACACACCGTACTTTAACCCTTTCCCTGTTTACACTATGTGCACTTTAACCCTTTCCCTGTTTACACACCTTGCGCTTTAACCCTTTCCCTGTTTACACACCGTGCGCTTTAACCCTTTCCCTGTTTACACACCTTGCGCTTTAACCCTTTCCCTGTTTACACACCGTGCTTTAACCCTTTCCCTGTTTACACACCTTGCGCTTTAACCCTTTCCCTGTTTACACACCGTGCGCTTTAACCCTTTCCCCGTTTACACACCTTGCGCTTTAACCCTTTCCCTGTTTACACACCGTGCTTCAACCCTTTCCCAGTTTACACGCCGTGCGCTTTAACCCTTTCCCTGTTTACACACCGTGCTTTAACCCTTTCCCTGTTTACACTCTGTGCACGTTAACCCTTTCCCTGTTTACATACCGTGCGCTTTAACCCTTTCCCTGTTTACACACCGTGCTTTAACCCTTTCCCTGTTTACACACCGTGCTTTACCCCTTTCCCTGTTTACACACCGTGCTTTAACCCTTTCCCTGTTTACACACCGTGCTTAAACCCTTTCCCTGTTTACACACCGTGCTTTAACCCTTTCCCTGTTTACACACCGTGCTTTAACCCTTTCCCTGTTTACACACCGTGCTTCAACCCTTTCCCTGTTTACACACCGTGCTTTAACCCTTTCCCTGTTTACACACCGTGCTTTAACCCTTTCCCTGTTTACACACCGTGCGCTTTAACCCTTTCCCTGTTTACACACCTTGCGCTTTAACCCTTTCCCTGTTTACACACCGTGCTTTAACCCTTTCCCTGTTTACACTCTGTGTGCTTCAACCCTTTCCTTGTTTACATGCCGTGCGCTTTAACCCTTTCCCTGTTTACAAGCCGTGCGCTTTAACCCTTTCCCTGTTTACAAGTCGTGTGCTTTAACCCTTTCCCTGTTTACACGCCGTGCGCTTTAACCCTTTCCCTGTTTACACACCGTGCTTTAACCCTTTCCCTGTTTACATGCCGTGCACTATAACCCTTTCCCAGTTTACACGCCGTGCGCTTTAACCCTTTCCCTGTTTACACGCCGTGCGCTTTAACCCTTTCCCCGTTTACACACCGTGCTTTAACCATTTCCCTGTTTACACTCTGTGCGCTTTAACCCTTTCCCTGTTTACACACCTTGCGCTTTAACCCTTTCCCTGTTTACACACCGTGCTTTAACCCTTTCCCTGTTTACTCTGTGTGCTTCAACCCTTTCCTTGTTTACATGCCGTGCGCTTTAACCCTTTCCCTGTTTACAAGCCGTGCGCTTTAACCCTTTCCCTGTTTACAAGTCGTGTGCTTTAACCCTTTCCCTGTTTACATGCCGTGCACTATAACCCTTTCCCAGTTTACACGCCGCGCGCTTTAACCCTTTCCCTGTTTACACGCCGTGCGCTTTAACCCTTTCCCCGTTTACACACCGTGCTTTAACCATTTCCCTGTTTACACTCTGTGCGCTTTAACCCTTTCCCTGTTTACACACCTTGTGCTTTAACCCTTTCCCTGTTTACACTCTGTGCGCTTCAACCCTTTCCCAGTTTACACGCTGTGCGCTTTAACCCTTTCCCTGTTTACACGCCGTGCTTTAACCCTTTCCCTGTTTACACACCGTGCTTTAACCCTTTCCCTGTTTACACAGCTTGCGCTTTAACCCTTTCCCTGTTTACACACCGTGCTTTAACCCTTTCCCTGTTTACACACTGTGCTCTTTAACCCTTTCCCTGTTTACACACCGTGCTCTTTAACCCTTTCCCTGTTTACACACCTTGCGCTTTAACCCTTTCCCTGTTTACACACCGTGCTTTAACCATTTCCCTGTTTACACTCTGTGCGCTTTAACCCTTTCCCTGTTTACACACCGTGCGCTTTAACCCTTTCCCTGTTTACACACCGTGCTTTAACCCTTTCCCTGTTTACACACCGTGCTTTAACCCTTTCCCTGTTTACACACCGTGCTTTAACCCTTTCCCTGTTTACACACCTTGCGCTTTAACCCTTTCCCTGTTTACACACCGTGCTTTAACCCTTTCCCTGTTTACACACCGTGCTCTTTAACCCTTTCCCTGTTTACACACTGTGCTCTTTAATCCTTTCCCTGTTTACACACCTTGCGCTTTAACCCTTTCCCTGTTTACACGCCTTGCGCTTTAACCCTTTCCCTGTTTACATGCCATGCGCTTTAACCCTTTCCCTGTTTACATGCCATGCTCTTTAACCCTTTCCCTGCTTACACACCATGCTTTAACCCTTTCCTTGTTTACACACCAAGCTTGAACCCTTTCCCTGTTTACACACCGTGCTTTAACCCTTTCCCTGTTTACACACCTTGCGCTTTAACCCTTTCCCTGTTTACACACCGTGCTTTAACCCTTTCCCTGTTTAAACTCTGTGCGCTTCAACCCTTTCCTTGTTTACATGCCGTGCGCTTTAACCCTTTCCCTGTTTACAAGCCGTGCGCTTTAACCCTTTCCCTGTTTACAAGCCGTGCGCTTTAACCCTTTCCCTGTTTACACGCCGTGCGCTATAACCCTTTCCCAGTTTACACGCCGTGCGCTTTAACCCTATCCCTGTTTACACGCCGTACGCTTTAACCCTTTCCCTGTTTACACGCCGTGCTTTAACCATTTCTCTGTTTACACACCTTTCGCTTTAACCCTTTCCCTGTTTACACTCTGTGCGCGGTAACCCTTTCCCTGTTTACACACCGTGCGCTTTAACCCTTTCCCTGTTTACACACCGTGCTTTAACCCTTTCCCTGTTTACACACCGTGCTTAAACCCTTTCCCTGTTTACACACCGTGCTTTAACCCTTTCCCTGTTTACACACCGTACTTTAACCCTTTCCCTGTTTACACACCGTGCTTTAACCCTTTCCCTGTTTACACACCGTGCTTTAACCCTTTCCCTGTTTACACACCGTGGTTAAACCCTTTCCCTGTTTACACACCGTGCTTTAACCCTTTCCCTGTTTACACACCGTACTTTAACCCTTTCCCTGTTTACACTATGTGCACTTTAACCCTTTCCCTGTTTACACACCTTGCGCTTTAACCCTTTCCCTGTTTACACACCGTGCGCTTTAACCCTTTCCCTGTTTACACACCTTGCGCTTTAACCCTTTCCCTGTTTACACACCGTGCTTTAACCCTTTCCCTGTTTACACACCTTGCGCTTTAACCCTTTCCCTGTTTACACACCGTGCGCTTTAACCCTTTCCCCGTTTACACACCTTGCGCTTTAACCCTTTCCCTGTTTACACACCGTGCTTCAACCCTTTCCCAGTTTACACGCCGTGCGCTTTAACCCTTTCCCTGTTTACACACCGTGCTTTAACCCTTTCCCTGTTTACACTCTGTGCACGTTAACCCTTTCCCTGTTTACATACCGTGCGCTTTAACCCTTTCCCTGTTTACACACCGTGCTTTAACCCTTTCCCTGTTTACACACCGTGCTTTACCCCTTTCCCTGTTTACACACCGTGCTTTAACCCTTTCCCTGTTTACACACCGTGCTTAAACCCTTTCCCTGTTTACACACCGTGCTTTAACCCTTTCCCTGTTTACACACCGTGCTTTAACCCTTTCCCTGTTTACACACCGTGCTTCAACCCTTTCCCTGTTTACACACCGTGCTTTAACCCTTTCCCTGTTTACACACCGTGCTTAAACCCTTTCCCTGTTTACACACCGTGCTTTAACCCTTTCCCTGTTTACACACCGTACTTTAACCCTTTCCCTGTTTACACTCTGTGCACTTTAACCCTTTCCCTGTTTACACACCTTGCGCTTTAACCCTTTCCCTGTTTACACACCGTGCGCTTTAACCCTTTCCCTGTTTACACACCTTGCGCTTTAACCCTTTCCCTGTTTACACACCGTGCTTTAACCCTTTCCCTGTTTACACTCTGTGTGCTTCAACCCTTTCCTTGTTTACATGCCGTGCGCTTTAACCCTTTCCCTGTTTACAAGCCGTGTGCTTTAACCCTTTCCCTGTTTACATGCCGTGCACTATAACCCTTTCCCAGTTTACACGCCGTGCGCTTTAACCCTTTCCCTGTTTACACGCCGTGCGCTTTAACCCTTTCCCCGTTTACACACCGTGCTTTAACCATTTCCCTGTTTACACTCTGTGCGCTTTAACCCTTTCCCTGTTTACACACCTTGCGCTTTAACCCTTTCCCTGTTTACACACCGTGCTTTAACCCTTTCCCTGTTTACTCTGTGTGCTTCAACCCTTTCCTTGTTTACATGCCGTGCGCTTTAACCCTTTCCCTGTTTACAAGCCGTGCGCTTTAACCCTTTCCCTGTTTACAAGTCGTGTGCTTTAACCCTTTCCCTGTTTACATGCCGTGCACTATAACCCTTTCCCAGTTTACACGCCGCGCGCTTTAACCCTTTCCCTGTTTACACGCCGTGCGCTTTAACCCTTTCCCCGTTTACACACCGTGCTTTAACCATTTCCCTGTTTACACTCTGTGCGCTTTAACCCTTTCCCTGTTTACACACCTTGCGCTTTAACCCTTTCCCTGTTTACACACCGTGCTTTAACCCTTTCCCTGTTTAAACTCTGTGCGCTTCAACCCTTTCCTTGTTAACATGCCGTGCGCTTTAACCCTTTCCCTGTTTACAAGCCGTGCGCTTTAACCCTTTCCCTGTTTACAAGCCGTGCGCTTTAACCCTTTCCCTGTTTACACACCGTGCACTTTAACCCTTTCCCTGTTTACACTCTGTGCGCTTTAACCCTTTACCTGTTTACACACTTTGCGCTTTAACCCTTTCCCTGTTTACACACCGTGCGCTTTAACCCTTTCCCTGTTTACACACCTTGCGCTTTAACCCTTTCCCTGTTTACACACCGTGCTTTAACCCTTTCCCTGTTTAAACTCTGTGCGCTTCAACCCTTTCCTTGTTTACATGCCGTGCGCTTTAACCCTTTCCCTGTTTACAAGCCGTGCACTTTAACCCTTTCCCTGTTTACAAGCTGTGTGCTTTAACCCTTTCCCTGTTTACATGCCGTGCGCTATAACCCTTTCCCAGTTTACACGCCGTGCGCTTTAACCCTTTCCCTGTTTACAAGCCGTGCGCTTTAACCCCTTTCCCTGTTTACAAGCCGTGTGCTTTAAGCCTTTCCCTGTTTGCAAGCCGTGCGCTTCAACCCTTTCCCTGTTTACAAGCCGTGTGCTTTAACCCTTTCCCAGTTTACACGCCGTGCGCTTTAAGCCTTTCCCTGTTTACAAGCCGTGTGCTTTAACCCTTTCCCTGTTTACACACCTTGCGCTTTAACCCTTTCCCTGTTTACACACCGTGCTTTAACCCTTTCCCTGTTTACACTCCGTGCGCTTTAACCCTTTCCCTGTTTACACACCTTGCGCTTTAACCCTTTCCCTGTTTACACACCGTGCGCTTTAACCCTTTCCCTGTTTACACACCTTGCGCTTTAACCCTTTCCCTGTTTACACACCGTGCTTTAACCCTTTCCCTGTTTAAACTCTGTGCGCTTCAACCCTTTCCTTGTTTACATGCCGTGCGCTTTAACCCTTTCCCTGTTTACAAGCCGTGCGCTTTAACCCTTTCCCTGTTTACAAGCCGTGCGCTTTAACCCTTTCCCTGTTTACACGCCGTGCGCTATAACCCTTTCCCAGTTTACACGCCGTGCGCTTTAACCCTATCCCTGTTTACACGCCGTACGCTTTAACCCTTTCCCTGTTTACACGCCGTGCTTTAACCATTTCTCTGTTTACACACCTTTCGCTTTAACCCTTTCCCTGTTTACACTCTGTGCGCGGTAACCCTTTCCCTGTTTACACACCGTGCGCTTTAACCCTTTCCCTGTTTACACACCGTGCTTTAACCCTTTCCCTGTTTACACACCGTGCTTAAACCCTTTCCCTGTTTACACACCGTGCTTTAACCCTTTCCCTGTTTACACACCGTACTTTAACCCTTTCCCTGTTTACACACCGTGCTTTAACCCTTTCCCTGTTTACACACCGTGCTTTAACCCTTTCCCTGTTTACACACCGTGGTTAAACCCTTTCCCTGTTTAGACACCGTGCTTTAACCCTTTCCCTGTTTACACACCGTACTTTAACCCTTTCCCTGTTTACACTATGTGCACTTTAACCCTTTCCCTGTTTACACACCTTGCGCTTTAACCCTTTCCCTGTTTACACACCGTGCGCTTTAACCCTTTCCCTGTTTACACACCTTGCGCTTTAACCCTTTCCCTGTTTACACACCGTGCTTTAACCCTTTCCCTGTTTACACACCTTGCGCTTTAACCCTTTCCCTGTTTACACACCGTGCGCTTTAACCCTTTCCCCGTTTACACACCTTGCGCTTTAACCCTTTCCCTGTTTACACACCGTGCTTCAACCCTTTCCCAGTTTACACGCCGTGCGCTTTAACCCTTTCCCTGTTTACACACCGTGCTTTAACCCTTTCCCTGTTTACACTCTGTGCACGTTAACCCTTTCCCTGTTTACATACCGTGCGCTTTAACCCTTTCCCTGTTTACACACCGTGCTTTAACCCTTTCCCTGTTTACACACCGTGCTTTACCCCTTTCCCTGTTTACACACCGTGCTTTAACCCTTTCCCTGTTTACACACCGTGCTTAAACCCTTTCCCTGTTTACACACCGTGCTTTAACCCTTTCCCTGTTTACACACCGTGCTTTAACCCTTTCCCTGTTTACACACCGTGCTTCAACCCTTTCCCTGTTTACACACCGTGCTTTAACCCTTTCCCTGTTTACACACCGTGCTTAAACCCTTTCCCTGTTTACACACCGTGCTTTAACCCTTTCCCTGTTTACACACCGTACTTTAACCCTTTCCCTGTTTACACTCTGTGCACTTTAACCCTTTCCCTGTTTACACACCTTGCGCTTTAACCCTTTCCCTGTTTACACACCGTGCGCTTTAACCCTTTCCCTGTTTACACACCTTGCGCTTTAACCCTTTCCCTGTTTACACACCGTGCTTTAACCCTTTCCCTGTTTACACTCTGTGTGCTTCAACCCTTTCCTTGTTTACATGCCGTGCGCTTTAACCCTTTCCCTGTTTACAAGCCGTGCGCTTTAACCCTTTCCCTGTTTACAAGTCGTGTGCTTTAACCCTTTCCCTGTTTACATGCCGTGCACTATAACCCTTTCCCAGTTTACACGCCGTGCGCTTTAACCCTTTCCCTGTTTACACGCCGTGCGCTTTAACCCTTTCCCCGTTTACACACCGTGCTTTAACCATTTCCCTGTTTACACTCTGTGCGCTTTAACCCTTTCCCTGTTTACACACCTTGCGCTTTAACCCTTTCCCTGTTTACACACCGTGCTTTAACCCTTTCCCTGTTTACTCTGTGTGCTTCAACCCTTTCCTTGTTTACATGCCGTGCGCTTTAACCCTTTCCCTGTTTACAAGCCGTGCGCTTTAACCCTTTCCCTGTTTACAAGTCGTGTGCTTTAACCCTTTCCCTGTTTACATGCCGTGCACTATAACCCTTTCCCAGTTTACACGCCGCGCGCTTTAACCCTTTCCCAGTTTACACGCCGCGCGCTTTAACCCTTTCCCCGTTTACACACCGTGCTTTAACCATTTCCCTGTTTACACTCTGTGCGCTTTAACCCTTTCCCTGTTTACACACCTTGTGCTTTAACCCTTTCCCTGTTTACACTCTGTGCGCTTCAACCCTTTCCCAGTTTACACGCTGTGCGCTTTAACCCTTTCCCTGTTTACACGCCGTGCTTTAACCCTTTCCCTGTTTACACACCGTGCTTTAACCCTTTCCCTGTTTACACAGCTTGCGCTTTAACCCTTTCCCTGTTTACACACCGTGCTTTAACCCTTTCCCTGTTTACACACTGTGCTCTTTAACCCTTTCCCTGTTTACACACCGTGCTCTTTAACCCTTTCCCTGTTTACACACCTTGCGCTTTAACCCTTTCCCTGTTTACACACCGTGCTTTAACCATTTCCCTGTTTACACTCTGTGCGCTTTAACCCTTTCCCTGTTTACACACCGTGCGCTTTAACCCTTTCCCTGTTTACACACCGTGCTTTAACCCTTTCCCTGTTTACACACCGTGCTTTAACCCTTTCCCTGTTTACACACCGTGCTTTAACCCTTTCCCTGTTTACACACCTTGCGCTTTAACCCTTTCCCTGTTTACACACCGTGCTTTAACCCTTTCCCTGTTTACACACCGTGCTCTTTAACCCTTTCCCTGTTTACACACTGTGCTCTTTAATCCTTTCCCTGTTTACACACCTTGCGCTTTAACCCTTTCCCTGTTTACACGCCTTGCGCTTTAACCCTTTCCCTGTTTACACGCCATGCGCTTTAACCCTTTCCCTGTTTACATGCCATGCTCTTTAACCCTTTCCCTGCTTACACACCATGCTTTAACCCTTTCCTTGTTTACACACCAAGCTTGAACCCTTTCCCTGTTTACACACCGTGCTTTAACCCTTTCCCTGTTTACACACCGTGCTCTTTAACCCTTTGCCTATTTAGCCACCGTGCGCTTTAACCCTTTCCCTGTTTACACACCTTGCGCTTTAACCCTTTCCCTGTTTACAAGCCGTGCGCTTTAACCCTTTCCCTGTTTACACACCGTGCGCTTTAACCCTTTCCCTGTTTACACACCGTACTTTAACCCTTTCCCTGTTTACACACCGTGCTTTAACCTTTTCCCTGCTTACACAGCGTGCTTTAACCCTTTTCTTGTTTACACACCGAGCTTTAACCCTTTCCTTGTTTACACACCGTGCTTTAACCCTTTCCCTGTTTACACACCGTGCTTTAACCCTTTCCCTGCTTACACACCGTGCTTTAACCCTTTCCTTGTTTACACACCGAGCGTTAACCCTTTCCTTGTTTACACACCGTGCTTTAACCCTTTCCCTGTTTACACACCATGCTCTTTAACCCTTTCCCTGCTTACACACCGTGCTTTAACCCTTTCCTTGTTTACACACCGAGCTTTAACCCTTTCCTTGTTTACAGACCGTGCTTTAACCCTTTCCCTGTTTACATGCTGTGCACTTTAACCATTTCCCTGCTTACACACCGTGCTTTAACCCTCTCCCTGTTTACACACCGTGCTCTTTAACCCTTTCCCTGTTTACATGCCGTGCGCTTTAACCCTTTCCCTGTTTACACACCGTGCTCTTTAACCCTATCCCTGTTTACACGCCGTACGCTTTAACCCTTTCCCTGTTTACACGCCGTGCTTTAACCATTTCTCTGTTTACACACCTTTCGCTTTAACCCTTTCCCTGTTTACACTCTGTGCGCGGTAACCCTTTCCCTGTTTACACACCGTGCGCTTTAACCCTTTCCCTGTTTACACACCGTGCTTTAACCCTTTCCCTGTTTACACACCGTGCTTAAACCCTTTCCCTGTTTACACACCGTGCTTTAACCCTTTCCCTGTTTACACACCGTACTTTAACCCTTTCCCTGTTTACACACCGTGCTTTAACCCTTTCCCTGTTTACACACCGTGCTTTAACCCTTTCCCTGTTTACACACCGTGGTTAAACCCTTTCCCTGTTTAGACACCGTGCTTTAACCCTTTCCCTGTTTACACACCGTACTTTAACCCTTTCCCTGTTTACACTATGTGCACTTTAACCCTTTCCCTGTTTACACACCTTGCGCTTTAACCCTTTCCCTGTTTACACACCGTGCGCTTTAACCCTTTCCCTGTTTACACACCTTGCGCTTTAACCCTTTCCCTGTTTACACACCGTGCTTTAACCCTTTCCCTGTTTACACACCTTGCGCTTTAACCCTTTCCCTGTTTACACACCGTGCGCTTTAACCCTTTCCCCGTTTACACACCTTGCGCTTTAACCCTTTCCCTGTTTACACACCGTGCTTCAACCCTTTCCCAGTTTACACGCCGTGCGCTTTAACCCTTTCCCTGTTTACACACCGTGCTTTAACCCTTTCCCTGTTTACACTCTGTGCACGTTAACCCTTTCCCTGTTTACATACCGTGCGCTTTAACCCTTTCCCTGTTTACACACCGTGCTTTAACCCTTTCCCTGTTTACACACCGTGCTTTACCCCTTTCCCTGTTTACACACCGTGCTTTAACCCTTTCCCTGTTTACACACCGTGCTTAAACCCTTTCCCTGTTTACACACCGTGCTTTAACCCTTTCCCTGTTTACACACCGTGCTTTAACCCTTTCCCTGTTTACACACCGTGCTTCAACCCTTTCCCTGTTTACACACCGTGCTTTAACCCTTTCCCTGTTTACACACCGTGCTTAAACCCTTTCCCTGTTTACACACCGTGCTTTAACCCTTTCCCTGTTTACACACCGTACTTTAACCCTTTCCCTGTTTACACTCTGTGCACTTTAACCCTTTCCCTGTTTACACACCTTGCGCTTTAACCCTTTCCCTGTTTACACACCGTGCGCTTTAACCCTTTCCCTGTTTACACACCTTGCGCTTTAACCCTTTCCCTGTTTACACACCGTGCTTTAACCCTTTCCCTGTTTACACTCTGTGTGCTTCAACCCTTTCCTTGTTTACATGCCGTGCGCTTTAACCCTTTCCCTGTTTACAAGCCGTGCGCTTTAACCCTTTCCCTGTTTACAAGTCGTGTGCTTTAACCCTTTCCCTGTTTACATGCCGTGCACTATAACCCTTTCCCAGTTTACACGCCGTGCGCTTTAACCCTTTCCCTGTTTACACGCCGTGCGCTTTAACCCTTTCCCCGTTTACACACCGTGCTTTAACCATTTCCCTGTTTACACTCTGTGCGCTTTAACCCTTTCCCTGTTTACACACCTTGCGCTTTAACCCTTTCCCTGTTTACACACCGTGCTTTAACCCTTTCCCTGTTTACTCTGTGTGCTTCAACCCTTTCCTTGTTTACATGCCGTGCGCTTTAACCCTTTCCCTGTTTACAAGCCGTGCGCTTTAACCCTTTCCCTGTTTACAAGTCGTGTGCTTTAACCCTTTCCCTGTTTACATGCCGTGCACTATAACCCTTTCCCAGTTTACACGCCGCGCGCTTTAACCCTTTCCCAGTTTACACGCCGCGCGCTTTAACCCTTTCCCCGTTTACACACCGTGCTTTAACCATTTCCCTGTTTACACTCTGTGCGCTTTAACCCTTTCCCTGTTTACACACCTTGTGCTTTAACCCTTTCCCTGTTTACACTCTGTGCGCTTCAACCCTTTCCCAGTTTACACGCTGTGCGCTTTAACCCTTTCCCTGTTTACACGCCGTGCTTTAACCCTTTCCCTGTTTACACACCGTGCTTTAACCCTTTCCCTGTTTACACAGCTTGCGCTTTAACCCTTTCCCTGTTTACACACCGTGCTTTAACCCTTTCCCTGTTTACACACTGTGCTCTTTAACCCTTTCCCTGTTTACACACCGTGCTCTTTAACCCTTTCCCTGTTTACACACCTTGCGCTTTAACCCTTTCCCTGTTTACACACCGTGCTTTAACCATTTCCCTGTTTACACTCTGTGCGCTTTAACCCTTTCCCTGTTTACACACCGTGCGCTTTAACCCTTTCCCTGTTTACACACCGTGCTTTAACCCTTTCCCTGTTTACACACCGTGCTTTAACCCTTTCCCTGTTTACACACCGTGCTTTAACCCTTTCCCTGTTTACACACCTTGCGCTTTAACCCTTTCCCTGTTTACACACCGTGCTTTAACCCTTTCCCTGTTTACACACCGTGCTCTTTAACCCTTTCCCTGTTTACACACTGTGCTCTTTAATCCTTTCCCTGTTTACACACCTTGCGCTTTAACCCTTTCCCTGTTTACACGCCTTGCGCTTTAACCCTTTCCCTGTTTACACGCCATGCGCTTTAACCCTTTCCCTGTTTACATGCCATGCTCTTTAACCCTTTCCCTGCTTACACACCATGCTTTAACCCTTTCCTTGTTTACACACCAAGCTTGAACCCTTTCCCTGTTTACACACCGTGCTTTAACCCTTTCCCTGTTTACACACCGTGCTCTTTAACCCTTTGCCTATTTAGCCACCGTGCGCTTTAACCCTTTCCCTGTTTACACACCTTGCGCTTTAACCCTTTCCCTGTTTACAAGCCGTGCGCTTTAACCCTTTCCCTGTTTACACACCGTGCGCTTTAACCCTTTCCCTGTTTACACACCGTACTTTAACCCTTTCCCTGTTTACACACCGTGCTTTAACCTTTTCCCTGCTTACACAGCGTGCTTTAACCCTTTTCTTGTTTACACACCGAGCTTTAACCCTTTCCTTGTTTACACACCGTGCTTTAACCCTTTCCCTGTTTACACACCGTGCTTTAACCCTTTCCCTGCTTACACACCGTGCTTTAACCCTTTCCTTGTTTACACACCGAGCGTTAACCCTTTCCTTGTTTACACACCGTGCTTTAACCCTTTCCCTGTTTACACACCATGCTCTTTAACCCTTTCCCTGCTTACACACCGTGCTTTAACCCTTTCCTTGTTTACACACCGAGCTTTAACCCTTTCCTTGTTTACAGACCGTGCTTTAACCCTTTCCCTGTTTACATGCTGTGCACTTTAACCATTTCCCTGCTTACACACCGTGCTTTAACCCTCTCCCTGTTTACACACCGTGCTCTTTAACCCTTTCCCTGTTTACATGCCGTGCGCTTTAACCCTTTCCCTGTTTACACACCGTGCTCTTTAACCCTTTCCCTGTTTACATGCCGTGCGCTTTAACCCTTTCCCTGTTTACACACCGTGCTCTTTAAGCCTTTCCCTGTTTACATGCCGTGCGCTTTAACCCTTTCCCTGTTTACACACCGTGCTTTAACCCTTTCCCTGTTTACAGACCGTGCTTTAACCCTTTCCCTGTTTACACGCCATGCACTTTAACCCTTTTCCTGCTTACACACCGTGCTCTTTAACCCTTTCCTTGTTTACACACCGTGCTCTTTAAGCCTTTCCTTGTTTACACACCGTGCTTTAACCCTTTCCCTGTTTACACGCCGTGCACTTTAACCATTTCCCTGCTTGCACACCGTGCTTTAACACTTTCCCTGTTTACACACTGTGCTCTTTAACCCTTTCCCTGCTTACACACCGTGCTTTAACCCTTTCCCTGTTTACACACCATGCTCTTTAACGCTTTCCCTGTTTACATGCCGTGCGCTTTAACCCTTTCCCTGTTTACACACCGTGCTTTAACCCTTTCCCTGTTTACACACCATGCTCTTTAACGCTTTCCCTGTTTACATGCCGTGCGCTTTAACCCTTTCCCTGCTTACACACCGTGCTTTAACCCTTTCCCTGTTTACACACCATGCTCTTTAACGCTTTCCCTGTTTACATGCCGTGCGCTTTAACCCTTTCCCTGTTTACACACCGTGCTTTAACCCTTTCCTTGTTTACACACCGAGCTTTAACCCTTTCCCTGTTTACACGCCGTGCTCTTTAACCCTTTCCCTGTTTACACACCGTGCTTTAACCCTTTCCCTGCTTACACACCATGCTCTTTAACCCTGTTTACACACTGTGCGCTTCGAATCTTTCCCTTCACCCACAGAGTACCTGCAATTCAGCTCAATAAACACAACTGAGGACCTCTGTGTACGTGTGAGAGCTTGTGTGTGTGTGTATCTGTGTATGTGTGTTTGTATGTCTGTGCACATACGTGTATGTGTGTTTGTGCATATGTATGCATATATTTTCACGCATGCGTGTGCGTGCATTCACATGTATGTGTGCATGTGAGTTTGCGCATGTATGTGTGCATGTTTATGGGCCTATGCGAGTCTGTGTGTGTACGTGTGTGTGTGTGTGTTTGTGGGCCTATTTGACTGTGTGTGTGTGTGTGTGTGTGTGTGTGTGTGTGTGTGCATGTAAATGTTTGTGGGCCTGTGCGAGTGTGTGCACAAACCTGAAAGATAACGAAGTGCTTGGTGCCACATATATACCACTGTGGCTCTCAACATGCAGTTTATCCTGCTAATTGGGCACAGGAAACACAACAGCACCTTCTTGGGAAGCTTTAACCCTTTCAGCTGCAGTGTGGAGTGCTGGCAGAGCCACACAGAATGAGAACTGCCATAAACCAGCAGCTCTGCCTCCCACTCCATCCCCCTCTGCACTGACTGCGGCTAATGAGGTCCTGTTTTCAGTGTGTGGATCCTCATGGGTGTGGTTTTACGAGACCCAAACGGTGCCAGCACCTGCTTCTCCTCTGCCCAGGTTTGCGGGCAGAGCAGCAGCACATAGAGAAATATGTACAGTTCTGACAGAACTGTCTTTCTGCGTGATGAGCCTGGGACCCTGCCACAGGATTGGTGGAGGCCATAAGGAGGCGGGCCTTTCTTTCATTTACAAAAAACAGCTTAATTCGCTTACACAGTTGTCTTATCGGTGGTTTATAGATAGGCCTACAATTTTTGGGAGATGTATTTTTGTGGATACATTTCGAAGTCCATCTCCCCATCAATGTGAGTTGAAATTTGCGTATTTTTCTCATTCGTATTCAAGAACAAGTCAAAAGTGACTGACAGATCATTCACTGACAATACTCATTTTCCTGACCAAAGAGAATGAATGCAGAATGATTAACACAAAATGTCCGACAAGCTTGGGGGAAGAAAAAGTGGTCTTCAATTATTTTAATTCAGTTTGGGGAACAGCTGAATATTTTAAGGACATTTCAAGTGCAATCCAGCAAGTAATAGAACCCCATGACTGATGACGCGAATAGGAGGTGGCAGAGAGTATTAAATTACTTCCATTACGCAGACGGAAAAGGTGCACGCAGCTAGAGAACGCACCCCTTCAGTGGGCCCCTGCACAGATTACACACCCCTTCAGTGGGCCCCTGCACAGATTACACACCCCTTCAGTGGGCCCCTGCACAGATTACACACCCCTTCAGTGGGCCCCTGCACAGATTACACACCCCTTCAGTGGGCCCCTGCACAGATTACACACCCCTTCAGTGGGCCCCTGCACAGATTACACACCCCTTCAGTGGGCCCCTGCACAGATTACGCACCCCTTCAGTGGGGTCCTGCACACAGATTACACACCCCTTCAGTGGGCCCCTGCACAGATTACACACCCCTTCAGTGGGCCCCTGCACAGATTACACACCCCTTCAGTGGGCCCCTGCACAGATTACGCACCCCTTCAGTGGGGTCCTGCACACAGATTACCAGATTACTTGATCTACCAGCCTGCTTAGACCACTCATTTCAGTCCGGCGTGAAAGTATTGAGCTGCTACAGTGTGACAGGCCCCAAGCCTCTGAAAAAAAGAGCCACTGTGCCATTGGGACCAATCAGAGCCACTGTGCCATTAGGGCTAATCAGAGCGACTGTGCCATTAGGACCAATTAGAGCGACTGTGCCATTAGGGCCAATCAGAGCCACTGTGCCATTAGGGCCAATCAGAGCTATGGTGGCATTAGGACCAATCAGAGCCACTGTGCCATTAGGGCCAATCAGAGCTATGGTGGCATTAGGACCAATCAGAGCCACTGTGCCACTAGGACCACTCTGACATAGCCTCTTAATCCCAGAACTCCCTCTGATCCCTCTCACAACAAATAAACTGGAGCAAACAGCTTCTGCAAAACTTCTGATTGATCTATGTGCCTATATTCCATGGCTTGCATAAGAGGACTTATCTGTACTATTACTCTTAATACTAAATTGGATTTTGTAATGAATGGTTTGTATCAGCAGTGAGCCATGGCAGCGAATCGCAAATCAGCTAATGCAATTCTGGAATTCAGAGTAAACCCTGAGTAAAAGTTGTTATGTCAGCGGAGAGCCTGTGGATTTAAGTGGCACGTGGGGGGGTCGGCAGCCTAGAATAAAGTGAGGTAATTAAACTATTTCTACTTAATGGAACATTTAATGGCGCACTTAAGACATGCCACACATTGCTTCTACTAAGCATCTAATAAAAACAAGTGGGAAGGGAAGGACCTGCAGTTGAGGATCAGATCCTATTACACTAATGTAATAGGCGTGTAAAGAAGCGCAGCCTCTCCTCCTGTCAGGCACTAGTGAAAAGCGCTGGATCCTGGATCCTCATTGGCCGCTCGGAGGCTTTAAAGCAGAGGTGGACAACGAGGGCCGTATCCGTTTCTGGTTTTCATGCCAACTTCTGCCCTTAGTTACTCAATTAACCCTAACATTTACGCCATCTGACATTTTAGCTACATTTCCAGAGGTGCGTTCAAATTCAGCGAACAGAGCCGAACGTGCGTGGCAAACATGTTTTCTTTGAACAGTTAAATTTGAATGGCTTTTTAAGAACGTTCCAAATATTTGCAAACGTTTGCGGCGAACACAAAGCTAACGGAAAAAAGTTTGGAATAGTTTGCAAACGTTAGCCTTGTTCGCTGAATTTGAACGCACCTCTGATAAGCGCATGAGTGACAGCTGAAGACAGTTCTTGAGTCCCTTTGTGAAACGTTTTACTGTGATCTAATGTACGAGTGAACTAGTGTTGGTGTGTACAGCCATTTAGCTCATTTAACAAAGGAAATGGGTGGAAACAAAAACCTGCATACACACCCAGGATCGGAAATGCCCACTCCGGCTTTAAAGAACGAGGCGGCTCCCTGAGCAGCTGAGCCTGAGTGTGGAGCCATTTCACGCCTTTTTCCGAATGCACGTAATCGAGGGCCCAGCCTTACGGCGTCCGCCAGTGACAGCCCAGGGGGTTGCGGTGTGTTCGGACGCATTATTTGTTGATGGTATATCGTATTAGGGATCGTATTAAGTTTCTAAACTAATGAAATGGGAGAGCACATGGCCGTGTTTACGGTCGATACCGGGACGCCGTTGAAAACGGGGCTGGTGGGATGCAAGCACAGGGGGGAGCCAGTGGCCATGTGCAAATGGAAGGTGTGAAATTAGCACCCGCCACCAGGTGAATGATGACAAAATTTTGATTGTGGCTGGAGAGATTTTCTATTCCAGCAGCCACTTTGGCTAACCAACCAGGTGTTATACAAAAGGTAATGTGGTTGATAAAATGTTGAAAATGGCTGGTGATTTTTAGAATCCACAAGCTAATCTGGCCAGTAGGTGAAAAAGTACATTTCATGCCCTGCAGATGTGTCTTCCACAAGGTGTTGTAAGAGCATAACCTATTCTGAGGGTTAGGGTAATTTAAGTCTGAAGTGTGAAGCATGCTTCTGGATTAGCTATATATTAGACAGGGTGAACCCACTTTCTCTCAATGTGCCGACTTGTGTCTTTTGTTGGTTTTTTATACAGAATATGCATTGTACAGTTTGCAGTGGGCACTGAAACAGGGATCCTGGTGTAAAAGCTAAAAACATGGCTATGTATGCAGTATTCAGCTGCATTCAGCTCTTTAATTCAGCACTAATCCACTCTATTCAGCTGAAGGTCTGCTGATGGCAAATGGGAGAAGAAAAACACAATAACATGCATGGTTACCCTTGACCTTTTTAAAGGTTACACATTTCTTATGAGAAAAAATGGACCCATACTATGTATGGCGGAACATAACCGAGTACGTGTCTGCGTGCCACAATTTCCGTTTTTTTGTGTTTAATTCATGACACTTGAGCCACATTGGATGTAAGTGCCAATGCTAAGAGGCACAAAGCAGGAGGTCTATAAATAGCTGTGATTCCAGCAGCACGGTCCCGTATACCTCCACACCACAGATAATCAGTGAAGCAAACCTCAGCTCTCCCAGTTCTCATCAGTCACCGGCTCACAGGAGAATGTAGGTCTCTGAACGCTTTCTGCACTGAGAGTAAATACTGGATACCAATAAAAAGGAGAGATGTATTTGAGAATGTATGTCCACAGAAGGACAAACAGAATGAAGCAGACCGCACACACGGCAGGGTATTATTATTAATGTCGGGGCCTGACTGGAAAGCGCAGAGAAACATCACCATCCGGCCAGTTTCTCAGGAAAGATGAGCCGAAGACTGAGTCGATGAGCTGGAATTCCCAGAAGGATATCACCATTAGACAACAGAAAGAGACAATCTAAGGCAACCCATTGAAATCCGGCCGCGTTTCACACATTCGGTCAATAGCAGACGTTTTATTAACAATTCTGTTAGTTTTTTACGAGGCGTTTTCTCCCAAGGGAGATTCAACAAGATAACGAAATCAAAACTGACTCAACTACAGGCAAAGAGACCGGAAAGATGAGATCTTACCCGGGTGAGATACACTGAGCACATTTTAGGTGAGACAGAAACTGGCTATGGAAATACAATGGAAAACCAATTCCCAACAAGAGAGGACCATTTACAGACGTGAAAAGAAAAAGGGCAATGGTTTGTGTGCTGAACCACAATCACGGCGCGTGGAACCTCCTGTGTTTGTGTCCCAGTGTGGCTAATGACATCAGCGCCACCTTAGTGTGTAAACATGCTTCAGCTAGGGGAGCTGGAGAGAAAGATAAACAATAGCAACCTATGGGAGAGAGAGAGAGTGTGTGTGTGTGTGTGTGTGCATGTGTGAACTACTACATGATCTGACTCCTGAGAGGGAGAAAGCAAGAGAGAGGGAAAGCAAAAGCCAGAAAGAGAGGGGGAGAGAAAGAGACAGAAAAAGAAAGAGACAGAGTGATGAACAGAAAGAGAAGAAAGAGAGCGAGGTGGAAAGATTGAAAGAGAGATAAAGAGAGGGACTGAGAGAGAAAGAGAGCGAGAGAAAGATAATCTCAGGAGTGCTGTAGAAAGACAAATGCCCTGTAATAGGCAGGATTGTGCTCAGGAGCAGATGGCAGTGACTCACGCACACACAGAGGGGTAAGAGAGAGTCCAGATCTTATCTGAAGACCTCGGATGTTTGTCATTTCGCCCCTTTGTTTCTATACTGAGCTGAAAAACAGAGGCGCCGAGCAGGTACTTCTCCTCCAGGTCTCAGCTAATGAGATTAAAGGCCCTCCGATGCCTCTCCTTGGTTCATTAAACCACCCTGATTTAGGCCTTTTTATTAGCTTCATTTGCCTAATATTCAGACCGAGTATTTTCCACTGGGAAAGTAAAGAACAAATTTGAAAATGCATTCCCCAGACAAAAGCAAAAAAAGAAAAGAAAAAGGAAAACGTAATAATTCCTTTATGGTCGTAGAGCCGGGAGAGTGACAAAGCACATTAAAGCCAGGATGCCTGCAGGTGTCTGGGTCCCCTGAGTTTGGGGAGGGGGGGAGGGGGGGTTTGGTGCAGAGACATCGCCGGGGGCGAGATTTGAGAGCAGTTGATAAGGGGGGAGGGGCAGGCATCGATCAGCTGCCCCCTCCTTACGGCAGGTAATGAGCTCCCCCTCCATGTAAATGATGGATCACGTCCGAGGGCGATTACCTCTCCGGTGACACCAGTCTCACAACACACACAGCAGGAAGCCGCCGTTTCCACTAATGAGATTCTGGATGACAATAACACTGATAATAATAGTAATAATAACAGCCAGGGTATGAAAAATAATTTTTTTCACATTGGTGAAGAGGTTAGAGGATTGCTGATAACTGAAGCATTCAGCACCACAAGCGGGGGCTGAAGAGTAGGTTTTTTTTGGGAATGTGTTTAGACAGTCAGTGTTCTAGAACTCAATTGATTGATCGGCATTAGAACGTTCAGTTAAGAACATTACAATCATATTTGTGATCTTACACCTTAAACAGTTAATCACAGTTAGATAAATCTCAGCCAGGATACCTTTCCTTTCAAACACAAGACCACTGATGTTTCTAAATTCTCCCAATCATTGGAGTCTCCACACCACACCCCCTTCTCTCACTGACCAATAGCAACCCGGAGGTGTCAGCTCAATTTATTTTCCAATGTTCCTGTGATCTGAAACACATCCCCTTGGGAAAGTCTGCCTCCCCTCACACAGTGAAATGCTGAGATATTGAAATATGTCAGCGGAGCTGAGCTGTTGCTGTGAGCCAGTTTATTTGACCCCACCCTGTGACGATCGGGCTCAGTCGCAGACCCACCTGAGTGACCCCAGAACACGGCCTGATGGTGAACCGGCAGCAGGGTCATTTCCGTATTTAGGGAACCTCGTGTGCGGCACCCAGGGGCGTCATCGGCAGCACAGGCGCTGTTGGCAGAGGGGGCTAGGGTGGACTAATCGCCCTGGACAGCAGGCCTGACTGTGGAGACCATGTGACCCTCTCCTCGACAGCACATCAAAGGGTCAGCGAAGTGTGACAACACCAGGTCATGTGACCTGCCAGCGACCCGGTTAATCATTCCTAACCTCCTGATGGGAGGGGGAAATAAACCTACTGACTGCACACACTGCAGAGGATTTCCACAGAACATAAAAACCTATGCACGTGTAAGTCATGTTTTTGTCTTCTGCAGAATCTGTTTACGTATTAATCAGATGTTTATTGGATTTCCATGTGGAAAATTTGAAATTAAGTCCAGTAATGGCTCAAGTATATCATTTTCACATCCATATCTTGTAGTTATAGTCTTAAAAGCATATAGTCTATTCGCACACCTGTATATGAAATATCATTGAGAAGTCTCTGCTCTGCTGCAGAGCTTTAAGAACGTCTGATCTCTCCCCCTCTTTCAGGGCTATTGTTAAAGGACGGGCAGTCGTACTGAGCATGCTCCTGAATGCCCCCTCCTCGGTCGGCATGGAGACCAGGGGGAGCGCTGCTGCTGTCCAGGACCTGTGAGAGGAGGAGTATGTGTGTCACCTAATGCCCTGTAATATGAGCAGCTCGACTGCGGGACCAGGCCAATCTGCACCTTGTGCGGATTCAACTGTTACAAGAACAGCCATGCACCATCCAATTATCAGCCTTCTTATAAAGGAACAGCCTTGCACCATCCAATAATCAGCCTTCTTATAAAGGAACAACCATTTGCCATCTAATTATCAGCTTTCTTATAAAGGAACACCCATTCACCATCCAATTATAAGCTTCACTATAAAGAAACAGCCAGGCACCGTCCAATTAATAGCCTTCTTATAAAGGAACGGCAAGGCACTGTCCAATTGTCAGCCCTGTTATAAAGGAACAGCCAAGCACCGTCCAATGATCAGCCTTATTATAAAGGAACAGCCAGGTACCGTCCAATGATCAGCCTTATTATAAAGGAACAGCCAAGTACCGTCCAATTATCAGCCTTATTATAAAGGAACGGCCAGGCACCGTCCAATTATCAGTCTTGTTATAAAGGAACAGTCAGGTACCGTCCAATTATCATCCTTATTATAAAGGAATAGCTATGGAGCTCAATAACTGACAAAAGTATTTGAATTTTTATTTAGTATATTTGAATTATATACGTGTGACATTTCATGAACTTGAATTTTTTTGTGCTGTATTTCATAAATTTGCATTTAAACAAAGATTGAAATTCAGATTTTCAAAATTCAGACCCATAAATACAAATCTCTCGGATTCAGATTTCTGAAATTCAAATTTTCAAAATTCAGATTCATAAATACAAATCTCTCAGATTCAAATTTCTGAAATTCAGATTAAAAAAATTCAGATCCATAAATACAAATCTCTCAGATTCAAATTTCTGAAATTCAGATTTAAAAAATTCAGATTTTATGTTAAATAGGCCAAAGGTGAAGCATCTGGGCTTCCCAGGAAAAGTAGAAGCTTTCGGAACTGTTGAACTCGCATTTAGCCAATCACAGAGCTGCTAGACTTCAGCTAGCGGCGGCAAGTGCAGCAACGCTGTTATTCACGCCGTGGTGCAGATGACGAGCCGTAACGTTAACGAGGTAATTATATAGTTATATAGCCTACGTTAGTTATATACAGGGTTGATAAACACTCAAAGCGCTGTATTGCTACTAGTGTGATATATTTTGCGTTAGCTAATAGTGGTCGAATTGTTAAATGTTTTCCGCAGGCAGGCTAAGGCTGGCGTAGGTAGAGAACATTAGCTAACGCAAAATAGTCACACTAGTATAATACAGCGTTTTGAGTGTTTATCAACCCTGTATATAGCTAACTAACGTATGTAACTATATACTTACCTGGTCCGTGTAACGTTTTTCAATTTGATTGCCTGATGCATATATCTCAAATTGAAAATTGGATTCAATATTTCAATTTCAATTTTTTCATCCTTGAAATAATAGGAAAATTAACCATTCAAACTAGTTTTTCGACTTTTCTGATTTAGCCTACCGTTTGTCTTTTGAAAGTTGAAAATTGCATTATTGGCGTGGGTGGGTAGTCTCTAATATCAACGATCAATGGACGAACTCAACCATGACCGTAGGAGAGCGATAACAAAGACTTCTTTCTTATTAGTCACTGGCTTAGCTTTTTACCTTGACGTTTATGGTGCAGGATAAGTGCCTAAAATAAGAATAGTCCCGACTGAGAGGTCGGTGGAGCATGGTTGCGTCTCAATATTCTTTCTTCACTCCTCTCGTCCTTTCCTCCACTCCCCCACTACCACTCGTCTCCTACCCGGACGTATGCAAAACTGCCGGAACGTTTCATGTACAAATAGTTGCCTCTACAGTATAGGCCTACAATATATCTGACTTTGCGGTTTGAGTCGAGATATTAATGAATATGTAACCATTAATATATAATCAGCAACAATAGATTAAAACACAAAGATCGGTTTCCAGCGCACGGAGGAGAGGAGGTGGTAGGCTAGTGGAGTCAAGGAGGATGCATTTTTTCGAGTATTGGGAAGCACCCCACATATCTTACTCCGAGCTGGCAAATGCTATAGCGACTGATAAGCCGGCACTGGTAAGAAGCCGTCTATTGATTTCGCCAAGGTAACTCATGTGTCTGGCTTAGCAACCCACTGGATTTGCAACTGATTTGGCTGGTCACTGGCATTCCTAGGCTGGTCACTCACGTACAAACACAATTAAAAAAACAAACACCAACCAACTCACAAAACATTTGTCTAAAAATGGCAAATGTAATCATAGTAAATAAACCATAGGCTATGCGAGTAATTGTGGTGATGCCAGTCAACAGCAACATAACAGCGTCAGTGTTTAGCCCAAATTTATAGGCTACAGCAGTAGAAGAATTGGATAAATCAAACATAAATCTGAAAGCTCATCCAATGACACAATGTCTAAAAGGCTACTGCCTACATTCTCAGCATTGAATAGTAGGATTGTTCCTGTCCAAAAGTTAGTTCTGCCCCATGTTGGATTCCGACCGAGATCGCAGGGTATAGCCTAAGCAGGAATTCCACTGGGCTACCTAGATATCATAAAGTTTAATGCTCGATCGGTTTTTCTTCATCATTCAAATCTTTAAACAGATTTTTAACGTGGCAATGAAACCAGTGGACTGTAATTAATCAGTTAGGAGCTATGGCTTTTATTTGTAATGTGATAAAATGACATGTAGGTAGGCTAAATATTTTACTTTGACAAGCCAGTTGTGGATCTCTTATCCACGGTGGCCCTCTAGTGGTAGTCGTCGACATCCCAATTACAGTAGGCCTATTCATATTTCTCTGAAATTATAAATTACAGGTTAAACCCCAAATGTTCTGTAACCTTCATCTTGGCACAGCCACAGACAATAAAATGCATAAAACCCACCGTTTCTAGGCTACATCAAAAATCATGTTCCCATATAGGAACAATAATAGGCTACCTGATATTATTGAAAAGTTGTAGGCTATAAACTTTCGGTTATAGTTCGCCAATGTCCAATGAAGTTGACATTTCCACAGTGACCACCTATCGCACGTGTGGCTGTAATAGCCTACATTGCTGTGGATGTAAAAACATAGCCTACCTTTTAACGTAGGCCTATTCAAAGGCTATAGAGCCTATAGCCTACACACATAGGCTACGTATTTTCATGCCTAGGCTACATATAGGCTTATGTGACGATTCTGACAAATTTATTCTGTTGCAAATGTCTGATGGTAGGCTATAGGCCTCTTCTTCAATTCGAAGTTTAAAACATGGATGTGCTGCAGTAAATCGTTTTTGAGATATGATACTTGGGCTAAATAAGACAAGTAGCCTAGCAAATAGGTGAAAATTGCTTCTGGTGGGCCAAAGTTAATGAGGTTAATGATTTCCTAAGTCCGTCGCTTGAATTGAACGACTGTTGCCTCGTGGATAGCTGCAGACTCAAACTGAAAATGCAAGAGAGATGATAAATTAGCCTAATTCAGAAATTGTAAAAAATAAATAAATCGTCAATCCAGTGGGTTGCCATGCTAGGTACGCGAGTGACCAGCCTAGGAATGCCAGTGACCAGCCAGGTCAGTTGCAAAATGCAAATCCAGTGGGTTGCTAAGCCAGGCACATGAGCTACCAGCCTCGGCGAATCAATAGAGGGCTTCTCATTTACCACCGCCGGCTTATCAGCTGCTAGATCATTTGCCAGCTTAGAGTAAGATATGCTCCTCTCAGTAGTCTTATTTTTGGCACTTATCCTGCACCCTGAACATCAAGGTAAAATGCTAAGACAGACTAATAAGAAAAAAGTCTTTGTTATCGCTCCCCTACGGTCATGGTTGAGTCCGTCCATTGATCGTTGTTATTAGAAACTACCCCGGTTTTCCCACCCACGCCAATAATGCAATTTTCAACTTTCAAAAGACAAACGGTAAATCAGAAAATTAGAAAAACGAGTTTGAATGGTTCATTTTCCTTTTATTTCAGGGATAAAAAAAATTAAAATTGAAATATTGAATCCAATTGTCCATTTTTCAATTTGAGATGCATCAGGAAATCAAATTGATTAATGTTACACGGACCAGGTAAGTATATAGTTAGAGAACATTGCTATACAGCGCCTCTGCACCAGACGCGCCGAGTGCCCCGGGTATGGTAAGAAGTGTCGGAAGTGTGGCCGCCAGAATCACCTCGACAAGGCCTGCCTGGGTGGCCGATCGACTAGGCCCCCATCCGAGGAGACCGACGGGACGTGTGACGAGCAGACGGCAGCCTTCGTTGAGCTATGCACGGTCACTGTGGCCAGCGCAGACGGCGAGTTACGCACACTCCCCCTCGCTCACCACCTGTACGATGATATGTGCGACAAGTGGATGAAACGCGCGTCCAGCCCGCAGCCGTACGTCAACCTCACTCTCACCAACGAGCGCGAGGATTACAAAGCACTGGGTTTTGACCTCCTGAAACGCACCCGCGCAGTATCCCTGCCTGCCATGGCCGACACGGGATGCCAGAGCTGCCTGATCGGCATTAAAGTCGCCCAACAAATGGGCCTGAGTACAGAGGACCTCATCCCCGTGTCCATGACCATGAAGGCTGCAAACAACAAGGGAATTCGAATCCTCAGAGCCGTGGTGGTCAGATTCGCCGGCAGCAGTGGCGACGCTCGAAGATTGGAGACGCGCCAAATTGCATACGTGACGGACACTTCAGACCGCATATTCCTCTCCCGCGCAGCCTGCGTGGACCTGGGTATGATTTCGGACAAGTTCCCAACACTCGGGGAGGTGAATCTGGCGACCTCAGAAGTGTGTGACTGCCCGCGGCGTGCGGAGCCGCCGACCAGGCCGACTACACTCCCTATGTTGGCGACCGAGGCTAACAGGGAAGCACTACGGAGACACTTACTCGAAATGTACGCTCAGAGCACATTCAATACGTGCCCCCACCAGCCCCTACCGAGAATGACCAGCCCGCCGCTCCGCCTTATGCTTAACGAGGATGCGACACCGGTTGCCTGTCATACCCCCATCCCCGTGGCCATACACTGGCAAGATGAAGTAAAGGCAGGCCTCGACCAGGACGTTCGCCTCGGCGTGTTGGAGGAAGTACCCATCGGTACACCGGTGACATGGTGTCACCGCATGGTGATCTGCGCGAAAAAGAGCTGCAAGCCGCGACGCACCGTCGACTTTCAGGCCCTGAACAAGCATGCACTCTGCGAGACCCACCACACCCAATCCCCGTTCCACGAGGCGAGACGCGTGCCTAACGGAAAGCGCAAGACTGTGTTCGACGCCTGGAACGGTTACCACAGCGTCCCACTACACGAGGACGATCGCCACAAGACGACCTTCATCACTCCATGGGGGCGCTACCGATACCTGTCAGCCCCCCAGGGGTACATGGCGTCGGGGGACGGTTACTCGCGACGGTACGACGAGGTCGTCGCGGACATTGGTAACAAAACCAAGTGCGTGGACGACACACTACTATGGTCAGACACGATCGAGGAGAGCTACTTCCAGGCGGTCCAATGGCTGGACATATGCGGCCGGAATGGAATCATCCTCAACCCAGAGAAGTTCGTCTTCAGCGCACCCACGGTGGACTTTGCGGGCTTCACGATCACCATGACTGACTTGCGACCGTGCAGCTGCTACCTGGAGGCGATCCACGACTTCCCACAACCGCGTAACGTCACGGACATCAGATCGTGGTTTGGGCTGGTCAACCAAGTGGCCTACAGTATGGCCGAACGAATGCAGCCATTCCGGAAGCTCCTGAAGAGTGGAGAATGCTTCGAGTGGTCCCCGGAGCTGGAGGACATATTCCGCGAGTCGAAGGACGTGATCGTCCAGGAGATCGAGCGTGGTGTCCGCATCTTTGACAAGACCAAGCCAACGTGCATCGCCACGGACTGGTCAAAGGAGGGCATTGGATTCTGGTTGTTTCAGAAGCACTGCCGATGCACGCCAGTCAGACCCTTCTGCTGCACCGATGGTTGGAAGATAACCCTGGTCGGCAGCAGATTCACACATGCGGCAGAATCCAGATACGCGCCCATAGAGGGCGAGGCTCTCGCAGTCGCGGACGCCTTGGACAAGGCACGCTACTTCGTGTTGGGCTGCGAGGACTTGATTGTAGCGGTAGACCACAAGCCGCTGCTGAAACTCCTTGCGGACAGGGCGCTCGACGACATACCCAACCCCCGCCTCAGGAACCTCAAGGAGAAGACCCTGCGTTATCGCTTCCGCATCATACATATCCCGGGCATGAGGAACAAGGCGGCGGATGCCATGTCACGTAGGCCGGTCGGCACCACGCGGCCATCACTCATGGACCTTCCGGACGACAATGCCGCCGTAGTGACCCACCTCCCACCCAGCACGCACACCGGCGTCCTATCTCTCCTACGCCAAGCCGGGCCGGAGGATGGCGGCGACGCTGAGGAGGACGACCTGGCATGGTGCGCTGCGGGCCTCGAATCGTTGCGGTCAGTGACATGGGACCGCGTCAGGGAGGCCACCAGCAGTGACGGCGAGATGCGCACGCTGGAGGAAATGGCCGCGGACGGCATCCCCGACTCGAAGTTCGAGATGCCAGAGACGATCCGTGACTTTCACCAGTACCGCGAGAGCATCACATCGACAGACGGGGTGGTCCTGTACAAGGACAGAGTAGTCATACCACCCTCACTCCGCGGCGAAGTGCTGAGCGCCCTACACGCTGCCCACCAGGGCGTATCGATGATGACCGCCCGCGCAGAATCCTCTGTGTTCTGGCCAGGCATGTCGGCCGACATCAGCGCCACTCGGAGGAACTGCGAGCACTGCCACCGGATGGCACCTTCGCAGCCTGGGGCGCCGCCAACCCCGCCTATCCCGGCCGTCTACCCCTTTCAGGCAGTGTGTTCGGACTTCTTTGTGCACAGGGGCATGCACTACCTCGTGACGGTGGACCGATACTCGAACTGGCCGATCATCTCGAAGTCGACAGGTGGCGCAGCCGGCCTCATAAACCACTTACGTCGCGCCTTCGTGACGTACGGGATGCCGGAAGAGCTCACATCGGACGGGGGACCGGAGTTCACCTCCACCGAGACCAGGTCATTCCTGCACAGATGGGGCGTACACCACCGCCTCTCGTCGGTGGCCTTCCCCCACAGCAACTGCCGCGCGGAGATTGGGGTGAAGACGATGAAACGTCTCATCACCGACAACACCGGCCCGAAGGGAGAACTTGACACCGACGCTGTGCAGAGAGCGATACTGCAATATCGTAACACACCTGACCCTGACACGAAGATATCCCCGGCTATGTGTGTCTTCGGCCGCCCAATACGCGATTTCATCCCGATTGTCCCCGGGAAGTACAGACCACACGAGACCTGGCATGAGACGCTGACGGCGAGGGAGGAGGCCCTCCGCAAACGCCACATCCGCACAGCTGACACCTGGGCGGAGCACACTAAACGCCTCCCGCCACTCGTGGTAGGGGACTTGGTCCGCGTACAGAACCAGACAGGGCCCTACCCCAACAAATGGGATAGGACGGGCAGTGTCGTGGAGGTACGCCAGCATGACCAATACGTGGTCAAGATCGACGGCTCGGGCAGAATCACACTTCGGAACAGGAGGTTCCTGCGCAAGTTCAGCCCTGTTCGCAACGACCTGCCGCCTCCCCGATCAGTCTACGACGACCTGGCGACCCACGTCACCGTACCGGCACTCGTCGTGACACCGCGTCTGCCTGACCTCGTCTGCGACCCTGTGACGCACGTGGCGTGGACGGGGCCCACACCGCCGCCGGTACTGACGTTGGTGAGCCCACCCCGGCGCGGGACACCGCCCGCTTCGGTCACGCCAGCGGCGCCGGGACTGGATACGCCGCGGCGCGTGATCCTTCGGGCGTCGCCGCCGGCCCCTGTGGACCCGGGGGCTGCTCCCCCGCTGGGGCCCGACATGTCGCCCCCTGCGCCGGAGGCGGGCCTGCGCCGATCTACCAGGGCGGCCGGCGTGCCTGCCTGGCACAGAGACTATTCCGTGGGGTAGTCATACGGTGGGTTGTGTGGACATTTGTTCATTGGTTTCTGGGTGTGGGTTGTACGGACGTTTGTTCACATCCGTTGTTCTTTTTTCTCAGCCTTTACCCTTTTGCATGTTAAAGACTCGGGGGGAGATAGAGAACATTGCTATACAGCGCCTCTGCATGATAGACGGTCCCGTATACTAGCGCATGCGCATTACCGGAACAGGAAGCATATAGGCCATTGTAAACACACCCGCAGTTCGGTTTGGCAAAGACTTGTTTGATTATTGTTATCATCCCGTTCCTTCATTAAAGTGGATGAACAAATGGAATCTTGTTCTTATTTAATAGTTATATACGTTAGTTATGTACAGGGTTGATAAACACTCAAAGCGCTGTATTGCTACTAGTGTGACTATTTTGCGTTAGCTAATGTTCTCTACCTACACCAGGCTTACGTTAGCTTGCGGTCAATGGTTAGGTAGTGGTCGAACTGTAAAATGTTTTCTGCAGGCAGGTAGCTACATGCGATCTTCCGTTCCTTTTAATTTATTATAAAGCGCTTGAGACGGGTGCGTGAGGTAGGACCCGAAATGCACGACTCAGAAACAGTGGTAGCAAATAAAATCCCGTGAGGGCTTTAATTGGGGAATGTCCATAGAGCGTAGTCAAAAAGCAAGCAAAGTTCATACACAAAAAATCCAGCCAAAACCAATGTACAGTACCGAGGGAGAAGGCAGTTTCAGAATCGGTACACCATGCAAAAGTCCAGTAACCAGAGTAGCTGTCAGCGGGGCAGAAGTACAGGCAGACGGTAGGCAGGCAGGCTCGGGGTCGAAGGCAATGCAAGAGTCAAGACCGAAGTCCGCTCCGCGGGGCAAAAGTACAAAAGACAGCAGGTAAAACTTGTGGTACAGGCAGGCAGTGGTAAACAAAACAGAGGTCGATAACAATGGTCTATAAACAGGCTTGGATCGTAAACAAAAAGGCAGGCTTGGAAAAACGCCTAAAAGTGGGCTGACAAACAGGAGGCAACAATTTTGCAGAGATAAGACATGAACACTGAGCTTAAATGAAGGTGTAGACAGGTGCAGACACTTAGCTTGAGAGCAGCATGCGAATGGAAATCAGGTGTGGAAGGCTGACGAGGTAACAAGATAATTAGTAATCGTTAGTAATAAACCTATCCTGCCCTAGCGTTAGTAAATTAGTAAGTGACATGCACGAGAAACATAAGGTAAACATGAACACATGGTTAGAGAGTTAGTATTACCCAATCCTGATCTAATGTTAGTAGATTAGTAAATAGACACGGGAAAATGAAACAATTAGGGAAGCGTGAGCGACAGCAAGAGAGAGAAACAGCATGAACGCAAGGCTGCGGAAAAACACGGAAATGTGTATGCTAAACAGTGAACGGGAAACGTAACATGAATCAAATATAAAACGTGACATGACAAGAAAATGAAACGTAACAAGAATTAAACATAAAACGTGGCGTGACTAGACTAAACACAATGTGACATTACAAGAAATCTAACTAACACAGAAATGAAACATAAAACATGACATGACAGCTGGAATCGTGACAGCACTTTAATCCATAACAACACCCATTCTTTAGGACGAACAAAAGCCACGTTTATTCATGGAAAAAATAGGCTAAAACATTATAGTTTTGCAGGTAAGCATAATATTACTGACATTTTTGTTTAGGCTAAACGTGACATATTGCATAGGCTACGGCGAAATTTATATATATTTTTTAATAAATGAAAAGGAACAGCAAGATTGGATGTAGCCTACCTGCCTGCGGAAAACATTTTACAATTCGACCATTATTAGCTAACGCAAAATATATCACACTAGTAGCAATACAGCGCTTTGAGTGTTTATCAACCCTACTAACGTAGGCTATATAACTATATAATTACCTCGTTAACGTTAAGGCTCGTCATCTGCACCACGGCGTGAATAACAGCGTTGCTGCACTTGCCGCCGCTAGCTGAAGTCTAGCAGCTCTGTGATTGGCTAAATGCGAGTTCGACAGTTCTGAAAGCTTCTACTTTTCCTGGGAAGCCCAGATGCTTCACCTTTGGCCTAGTTAACATAAAATCTTGATTTTTTAAATCTGAATTTCAGAAATTTGAATCCGAGAGATTTGTATTTATGGATCTGAATTTTTAAAACCTGAATTTCAGAAATTTGAATCAGAGAGATTTGTATTTATGGATCTGAATTTTTAAAACCTGAATTTCAGAAATCTGAATCCGAGAGATTTGTATTTATGGATCTGAATTTTGAAAATCTGAATTTCAATCTTTGTTTAAATGCAAATTTATGAAATACAGCACAAAAAAATTAAAGTTTATAAAATGTCACACGTATATAATTCAAATATACTAAATTCAAATTCAAATAATTTTGTCAGTTATTGAGCTCCATAAATAGCCTCGCACCGTCCAATTATCAGCCTTCTTATAAAGGAACAGCCACGTAATGTCCAATTATAGCATTTAATAAAGACCTCCCCAAAAGCCTTTATAACAGTGTGGCATGGATTGCAAGCAAAATTTGCACGGTTTAACACACATTAAACATCTCATTTCCTTCACTGAGTGAGCAATTTACCGTATAAGAGCTCTCTTGGAGTATTTTTGCTAGTTTGGAAATCAATAGACAAAACAAAGTGCATTATTCAAAACACAAATACAAGCACACATGAAAATCAATACCCCTGAAAGAAGACATTGTACATGAATGAAATAAATAGTGTGGTGTGCAATGAAAAATACTATGCGTGTTGAGCCTGTTACTCAAAACCGAGGACCACAAATGAATAAGCACACACTTAGTAAATGTGTTTGTGAGAAAAAATAAGGAAGCTGTGGAATATTAGCAGTGTTGCCTGTAAGATCACTCAGGGTGTCGTCACTTGAGCCGGTCTCTGTGATGTCAGTGGGTGGGGTAAACTGTCATCAGTGCCGGTGTGACACAGCAGCTCTGGGGAGCGATGCTGAGGATTTTACACTTTATTCTGCATTAAAGAATCAACAGAAACTCCATTTCACCTACAGCCAGTTAAAGGGCCACTCCGCAAATAAACAGCACTGTTTTCCTCGCAACTGCCTTTTAGCCAGTGGCTCTAATTGGAGCTTGAAATAGCTTTTCTAGGGACAAAAACGAGCAATACATGTCTGGTAAACTCTTCAATTCTTCAAGTCAGTGCTCAATACAAGGCTACAAAATTGCAGGAGAAACCCAGTGAATCCATTTGGTTGGAACTACAAGGCACTCACAAGGAGCCTTTACTGTGTGATCATGTCCCCAACAAAAAATATGAGTTGCCTTCCAAGTACAGTATGACTTTTCAAACAAAACCAAAAATAGTCTCAAGCTCCAGTTATACATGTAGTGTGTGTGATAATAATGACCTTTAAAATGTATTGATAGACCCTGATTCAATACAATGCTGTATTGAATAAGTGCTGCTCCACATCAGAGATAGAAGACTGTGTTCTTTGACCCTTTTCAGCTTTATTTTTTTAGGCTAAATAAATGATCATTTGGATCAACAGTCCAGTCACCTGTCCTGCTCAAAGCTAGACTGCTCGCAAATTGAACAGAGCCCATTAAACTAGCGTGGCTTCTGCCTGCGGCCTATTACTTTGACGAAGATCAGGGATCAAAAATGTATTCGTTCCGGACTACATCAATCCCTCTGACACACTCACCTAGAGAGGCCTCTGTCAGGTAGGTGTCCCTAACGCTCAGGATTATCCAGAGCCCCGCGCCGCCCTGTCAAATGACTCTGGGATTAAAATTTATGAGGGCTCTGCCGGTCCCTCAATAATTAATGGCCCTGCGCAATGATCAGTGAATCATGGACAGCCATTTACAGAGAAAACCTCTTTCAGGAACGGCCTCCCATTACATTTTCCCCTGTAACCCGCTGCAGGTTGCGGTGAGAGAGACTGGGGCTGAGTATTAACCGTACGACAGGAGGGCTTATTTTCACTTGAACATGTGAGGCCTATGTTCTAGGACAGGGGTAGGCAACCCTGGTCCTGGAGCGCCGGTGACGTTTCTGGTTTTTGTTCCAACTGAGCTTGATCGCAAGAGTCTGATGGATGATTAAAAGTCTGAGACTGAATATTCTGGATGGCGAAGCACTGAGTGCCTCCAGCACATGGTCACCCGCACTCATTAAACCTGATTAATGAAAATTAATCCAGTTGTATAGTTATAGGTTGGATGGAGCAAAAACCAGGACCGTCTCTGATACTCCAGGACCAGGGTTGCCTACCTCTCTTCAAGGATGCAAGTTGTCCTCAATCTTATCCAGAAAGGGCCGGTGTGGGTGCAGGCTTTTGTTCCAACCAAGCAGTTGCACACCTGATTCGAATAATCAACCACTAGTCTTTGCTAAGGACCTTGATTAGTAGAATCAGGTGTGTTACTGCTTGGTTGGAACAAAAGCCTGCACCCACACCGGCCCTTACTGGATAGGATTGAAGACCCTGATGTAAGTAATGGGGTTTCCCCTTTCTACTGACCACAGCAAGAAGCGCAAAGGAAATGGACAAAGGGCCTGAAGGTTATTTACGGCCTTCAGTTTCCACGTCAGTGGAGGAAGCTGAGATACTGGGAGACTTGTACAGGATCCTGCTCTGTAAAATGGCAACAGCCCTGAGAATGCACAATGACCATCAGCACCCGGGGGGGAGCATGTAAAAATACAGCCAGCTTGTTTGTTTTTCTCTGCAAGGGGCTCCGCTCGTGGCAACTGCGCAGTTATTGTGAGACACAACGCAGGCCTATTCTAACTGGCCTGATGGGAAACAATCACTCAAGTGAAAGATCGGACAACACAATGCACAAAGAGTGGGCCTTCGGTCCTTCCCAAATTACAATATAATTTAAGCAGCGTAACTTCGCTGTGAGTTACACTGTTAGGACAAGGAGTCAGTGAGATGAATTACAGATGCGTTGGACTCATGCTAAATCGCTAATAACTTATACTCTTACATCTGTCCTTCTGCCATAGACAAACCACAAAGCTGAACCCCTCTACATGTGTAAGCCTCGTAATTCATAAACTAATTAAAATTCCTCACAATAAGCTTCTCCCTCTGCATACTGAACTTTTAAACTTCCATTTCATTAACTTTAAATGGGCAGTAAGGATTGCCACAAAAAGCTAGGAACAGCCTTTAGGGCACTTCACAGGCAAATACTGGGGTACTCAGTCCTATAGAGTGAACACAGTGACTGGGCTCAATGCTCACGTGGAATAATCTGATGGCTTCATCGATCACACATTATTCCACGTGAGTATATGACAGAGGATGACACAGCCTGAGAGGCGGAGTCTCCGTTCTGATGGCCGCCCTCGCTGGTGTTCATGAGATCACAATTTGCACAGTGTCCTTGGTCACATTTGACTATTAAACAGTGCAGCCATAATTTTGTTGCTGGTTCATAGCAGTGATGATAGAATGATGGAACAGTACAGCGATGTAACCCCCCCCCCCCCCACCCCATGCATATGACACATTGGTGAATCAGGTCAGGACTCATCTGTCCCACGACCCTCTGAAATGAGATTTCCACAGCAGGCCAATGCTGTCAGATACTGGGTCTAAAGTCCACATGAGGAAGATTTCAGCACCTCTTAGAGGCTGGGAATAGGCAAAGCTCCCCTAATGGATGTGACTTAGTCCACAGAATTAATTCATGAGTCATAACCCATAATTTACATTGAAACCCCATCCAGTCATTACATTCAGCGTACATAGACGCGCACACATACACGTATAGACACAGACAGACACAAACACACACGTACAAACACAAGCACACGTACATACAGAGACAAGAACACAAATACACAAACACACACACACACACACACACACACACACACACAAAATACCATAGCACTGTTAAAATAAATGCATTTGCACATTTACTATAAACATGAAATCAGAAGCAGTCAGACAAAGTCAAACACGCCAAAAGGTCAGGCCTTTTGATAACACCAATAGATCAACGGAACAGACTATTCACCATTACACACTAAGCCTCCGGTGCAAGAATAAAGGAACTGTGCATCCAAATCAATATTCCTGAAAAGTAAAAGTTTTGTATATCGGAGGAGTCTGTCTCTCTGGGAGGAGTAGAGAACAGGGTTTTTCCAACATAGTAAATTCTTTGGTGGCAGACAAAATGATTTCACGGACCGCCAAAGGGAAATTGCGACCGCCAAAATGACAATAATTGAGAAAACAGCAAATAAAATCATATCCAAAAGAATTTAATTACATTTTTTGGGTGCAATATTTCGGCCAGCGGATGGTGATATATATTGTACTAGTCGCCTTCAAGATGTAAGTACTAGGAGACGAGTAGAAGAACCATAGAACCATAGACTGTATAGAAATGCGGCTGCTATTCTGTGGCAGAGTGCGACCTAAACCTTTGAAGCCCTAACTTCTGAAAATGTAAAAGCTTTAACCCGATCCACGTTGGCGCCCCATACTATAGCCACAAACTGTAAAAATGCATAAAATGCACCGTTTACAAGAAAATCATGTTCAGATATACCTAGAAACAATAATATTTTTTTAAAACATTGTACAAATAGGCCTATGCATTCGGCATTTTCCATTGCTTACTCTAGGCTACTAGCTATACAGTAGGCTACCTGATGCACTTTCGGTTTAGAAGACACCTAATTTTTTTTCTCCAAAATCTCTCGTAGCTTAAATATGTTAATGAAACCAAATATCTTACCTGTAGGCTATATGCAGCTACTGCTGTATTATGATTAACCCTGAAGAGTTTATCGTTACGTTTCGCCAAAGTCCCGGACAGTCGACCTTTCCACAGTGACCTCGCATTTAGGGCTGAAATAGTCTACATTGCTGTTGTTAGCCTATGTAAAAACACACATGGTGCTTTTGTATGTTTTTAAAAAAAAAAATTTTTTACTTGTAGCTACACTTATTTTTTATTTCTGTTTTAGAGTGTTGTTTATCTATTTTTCTATTTGTGCGCTATCAAAATAGCCTAAATGGTGTAATAAGCTTCAAGGACATTTGATTTCTAAAACCTAACTCCTAAACACAACCCTACTGGTACTTTACAACCAAAGCCTACATGGGCTCTTTGTACTCCAAAAACAGTATTTACGGTAAAATTAATGCAAAAAATTTGCTGCTCGCTCACTGTGTGCGCTCCCATAGGTACCGGCAAAACCAATTTCTCTGCCAGGAAAAACCCCGGAGAAAGGTGGCATACTCATAAAAATGCTAATTTGCCTACTATTGAGTATGCCAGTTGAGTATACTTTTTTAAAAAGCTGTTAAGTATGTGAAAATTCTGCAAATTTTAATATCCCTGGTTGATATACTTATTTCCGGGTGTTCGCTAGCAATAGTATGGACTATGGAGGATATTTTTTGCATACTGATGCATATCACTAAACAGTATGCAGTAAGCAGTATATAGTATGCCAGTATAGAGTGCACAGGATACAGTAAATAGGACTCTGATTCGGACACAGCCCTGGGGGGTATTTCACAAAGCTCGATTACCGAGTTAGCTGGATAACTGCACCGAGTAAAACCCGGAACTGCTCTTTCTACTTCAGTCCATGTTCCAGATTTGGGAGGATTCCAGGTTTTACTCAGTGCAGTTATCCAACGAACTCAATAATCCTGCTTTGTGAAATACCCCCCTGGTCTTACTTCTATCCTTTAAAGGCATTCCTATACAGTGTACAACACATGCATTCTTCTCTATTAATAACCTGATACTTATTGCATAAATCACTCCCTCCTTCATCACACAAGATACTGACCGCAGGAGCCCTGAGAGGCACAAAGCAATCTTGTAAAATCACCCATCTTGTCAGTTGTCAATCGGTAATCCAGCTTGATAACTTTTCCAGTCAAACAAAGCATGCTAATTATACACTGCCTGGCCCAAAAAAAGTCGCACACTCTAATATTTCGTTGGACCGCCTTTAGCTTTGATTACAGGGCGCATTCGTCGTGGCATTGTTTCGACAACCTTATGGAACGTCACAACATTTATTTCCATCCAGAGTTGCATAAGTTTTTGGCCGAGATCTTGTATTGACAACAGGAGAGTCAAACCACTCCGTAAAGTCTTCTCCAGCACATCCCAAAGACTTTCAATGGGGTTAAGGTCAGGACTCATGTGTGAAATTGGTTACTCGTGCTCCCTGAACCACTCTTTCACAATTTGAGCCCAATGAATCTTGGCATTGTCGTCCTGGAATATGCCCATTGATGGGATAACCTGGTCATTCAGTACATTCAGGTACTCAGCTGACTTCATTTTATTGCTGCATAACGCTGCTGAGCCTAGATCTGACCAATTGCTCTACCTATCCTGCCGATTTCCGTCGCTCTACTGACCCTGGCGCTCTCTCTGTCGCTCTACTGACCCTGGCGCTCTCTCTGTCGCTCTACTGACCCTGGAGCTCTCTTTCGTAGTACTGACCCTGGCGCTCTCTCTGTCGCTCTACTGACCCTGGAGCTCTCTTTCGTAGTACTGACCCTGGCGCTCTCTCTGTCCCTCTACTGACTCTGACGCTCTCTCTGTTGCTCTACTAACCCTGGCGCTCTCTCCATCGCTCTACTGACCCTGGTGCTCTCTCTGTCGCTCTACTGACCCTGACACTCTCTGTTGCCCTACTGATCCTGGAGCTCTCTGTGTCGCTCTACTGACCCGGCCGATTTCCATTGCTCTACTGACCCTGACGCTCTCTCTGTCGCTCTACTGATCCTGCCGATTTCCGTTGCTCTACTGACCCTGGCGCTCTCTCTATCACTCTACTGACCCTGGAGCTCTGTCGTACTACTGACCCTGGCGCTCTCTCTGTCCCTCTACTGACCCTGACGCTTTCTCTGTCGCTCTACTGACCCTGCCGATTTCCGTCGCTCTACTGACCCTGACACTCTCTCTGTCGCTCTACCGATCCTGCCGATTTCCATCGCTCTACTGACCCTGGCGCTCTCTCTATCGCTCTACTGACCCTGGCGCTCTCTCTGTCGCTCTACTGACCCAGGCGCTCTCTGTCGCTCTACTGACCCTGGCGCTCTCTCTGTCGCTCTACTGACCCTGGCGCTCTCTCTGTCGCTCTACTGACCCTGGCGCTCTCTCTGTCGCTCTACTGACCCTGGCGCTCTCTCTGTCGCTCTACTGACCCTGGAGCTCTCTTTCGTACTACTGACCCTGGCGCTCTCTCTGTCCCTCTACTGACGCTGACGCTCTCTCTGTTGCTCTACTAACCCAGGCGCTCTCTCCATCGCTCTACTGACCCTGGTGCTCTCTCTGTCGCTCTACAGACCCTGACACTCTCTGTCGCTCTACTGACCCTGACACTCTCTGTCGCTCTACTGACCCTGACACTCTCTGTCGCTCTACTGACCCTGACACTCTCTCTGTCGCTCTACTGACCCTGGCGCTCTCTCTGTCGCTCTACTGACCCTGACACTCTCTCTGTCGCTCTACCGATCCTGCCGATTTCCATCGCTCTACTGACCCTGGCGCTCTCTCTATCGCTCTACTGACCCTGGCGCTCTCTCTGTCGCTCTACTGACCCAGGCGCTCTCTGTCGCTCTACTGACCCTGGCGCTCTCTCTGTCGCTCTACTGACCCTGGCGCTCTCTCTGTCGCTCTACTGACCCTGGCGCTCTCTCTGTCGCTCTACTGACCCTGGCGCTCTCTCTGTCGCTCTACTGACCCTGGAGCTCTCTTTCGTACTACTGACCCTGGCGCTCTCTCTGTCCCTCTACTGACGCTGACGCTCTCTCTGTTGCTCTACTAACCCAGGCGCTCTCTCCATCGCTCTACTGACCCTGGTGCTCTCTCTGTCGCTCTACAGACCCTGACACTCTCTGTCGCTCTACTGACCCTGACACTCTCTGTCGCTCTACTGACCCTGACACTCTCTGTCGCTCTACTGACCCTGACACTCTCTCTGTCGCTCTACTGACCCTGGCGCTCTCTCTGTCGCTCTACTGACCCTGACGCTCTGTCGCTCTACTGATCCTGGCGATTTCCGTCGCTCTACTGACCCTGGCGATCTCTCTGTCGCTCTACTGACCCTGGAGCTCTCTTTCGTACTACTGACCCTGGCGCTCTCTCTGTCCCTCTACTGACTATGACGCTCTCTCTGTTGCTCTACTAACCCAGGCGCTCTCTCCATCGCTCTACTGACCTGGTGCTCTCTCTGTCGCTCTACTGACCCTGACACTCTCTGTCGTTCTACTTACCCTGACACTCTCTGTCGTTCTACTTACCCTGACACTCTCTCTGTCGCTCTACTGACCCTGGCGCTCTCTCTGTCGCTCTACTGACCCTGGCGCTCTCTCTGTCGCTCTACTGACCCTGGAGCTCTCTGTCGTACTACTGACCCTGGCGCTCTCTCCATCGCTCTACTGACCCTGGTGCTCTCTCTGTCGCTCTACTGACCCTGACACTCTGTCGCTCTACTGACCCTGGCGCTCTCTCTCGCCCTACTGACCCTGACGCTCTCTCTGTCGCTCTACTGACCCTGGTGCTCTCTCCGTCGCTCTACTGACCCTGCCGATTTCTGTCGCTCTACTGACCCTGGCGCTCTGTTGCTCTACTGACCCTGCCGATTTCTGTCGCTCAACTGACCCTGGCGCTCTCTCTATCACTCTACAATACCTGTAATTTTCTCATTAGCCACTGTAATGAAACTGACAATATATCTGGATGCAATGAAGACTATGGCTATGAAATAATATCTAATATATATATTGTTATCCTATAGTAGCTTACAATTATGGATAAACTGTCATGTACCTAAATGTAGCTGGATACCAAATTCCAAACTCTGGAAAACAACCACAAGCATTTGAAAATAAATTTCAGAAAAATTGTTGGATTGCATCTATCAAATGTCGGCTGTGAAAGTATCAATGCATGATTTTCTTAATACATGAAATACTTTATTTCCTGGATGGTACTTCTGGTCACAGAATATACTCCTTGGGGTGCATTTTGTGTCAGCCAAGTTGGGCTCTATGCAGTTTATCACTGCTTTGGTGACATCATCATATGCACAGAATGCAAATCCCTGCCTGTCACATGGGAATCCAAATGACAGGCGCACAAGAAGTGACATCTAATTACCACAGACGCCATGACACAGTTGCCGGTGAAAGATTAGCGTTTTAATGCACAGCATGGGCATGGATTCAAGGATGATAAGAAATAACAAGTTAAGGAACAACCCCGCATGTGTGTGTGTGTGTGTGTGTGTGTGTGTGTGTGCATGCGACCAATTTTAAAGTTTCCCTGGCCAGGCCAGCTTGTTCACCAGAGCGAGGAAGGTAAGTGCTGGTATTAGCATTTTATTAAGTGACCTTTTTGCTTCAACCCTCATTCTAAGTAGCATTCATTTCCCACTTGTGTTTTCCACCAGGCAGAAAAGTAGGTCTGCCAACTAACAGAAGCAGATTTCTTTTCACACACAAGGATTTAGCTGGTAGTACTGTACATGTGCCCTTATCATTTATTTTGTAACAGATATAAATTCTATCAGATTTAATTTATTTGTTTGTTTGTTTGGTGCAAAGCTCATTTACTAATGTCTCCGATCTTTGGCCAGCATCCAAAAAGTTACTCTGTTTGCAATGAATTTGCCGTCCAAGTCCTGAACGCGATCATGGTGCAATCCCAGGGCTACCTCTCTGTTGCCAGTATGTAGCCTATCTGTCCTTTTCTCTGTATAGAGCCTGATTTATGTATCTGGGCAGTGGGACAGATTTCAACATAGAAGGACAATGAAGCAAAATCTGAAATATGAATGTGCAAATAATATAATAATGACTCTATTAAGCCAGTAATGGGACAGAAGAAGGTTAGGGGGTCAGTTGGGATGAACATCAGATCACTTTCTGATCTAATCCTGTACACACATTATTCATTATAATGGCTGATGACACAGATAGACTGAAGTTGATACACATTTACAGCTCTACATACACTCACACTCTGCTTAAGGGTCTGGCTCAGGGCGAAAACGGCGGTGCCTCAGTTGCGGCCCGAACCCGCAACCTTCCAGTCATAAGTTCAGTGAACAAGTCACAAAAAGTTTAAGGTCAGGAGCAGGAAGCACACCCCCCCACAATGGGCCCAAAAAGGGTTGGAGGTGGTGAGCAGAACTGAAGGAAATTTCACCTGAATTGGTGTATCAGTGTAAGAACTGCCTTCATTAGTGACATAGTCACGCCCCAGCTGTGTACATGTTAATTACCCTGCTGGTAATTAGCAGCCCCTGACAGCAGCATGCTTTAGTGTCGCTCTGCTGGCCTGCTACCCGCCTGGTGCCCTTTGTTGACTGTCTGTTTGTGTTAGAAAGGGGGCGGGGCTACGGGGGCCCATTGTCTGGAGCCGCTTTGTTTCTATCCAGCTGCAACTACTGTTTTACAGGAGAACAATTTACAATCTATCCACACACACGTGCTGGTACGCCGTGCCGCGGTAATCCAGCCACACACACACGTGCTGGTACGCCGTGCCACGGTAATCCAGCCGCACACACGTGCTGGTACACTGTACTGTACTGCAGGAATCCAGCCACATACATGTGCAGGTACACTGTACTGCAGGAATCCAGCCGCACACATGTGCTGGTACACCGTACTGCAGGAATCCAGCCGCACACACCTGCTGGTACACCGTACTGCAGGAATCCAGCCGCACCCACGTGCTGGTACATCGTACTAAAGGAATCAAGCCACACACACACATGCTGGTACACTGTACCGCAAGAACACAGCCGCACACACACGTGCTGGTACACTGTACCGCAGGAATCCATCCACACACACGTGCTGGTACACTGTACCGCAGGAATCCATCCACACACACGTGCTGGTAAGCATGTGCCGATATAAAAATTTCATAGTATGATTATCTTGGCCAACATTTTCACAATATTATCTCAATAATTATTCAAATAAGTTGAACATCTTAAAACAGCATTAAAACGTACTTCAATTGCTTAAAAAAAACGAATTTATACCAATCAGAAAACATGTTTTATTGTTAAGCATCATGTAAAAATGTTACCATTTTGGCCATGCCAATAACTACTTTTCACAAAATAATGAAAAATTTTTTTCAACAAAATAACGTGCAATTTATTGAAGAAAATGTAAACATGTTGACGGGGGCAAAGCTCCGTTGTTTCTGGTAACGTTATCTGCTGCTGCAGCGATGTATGACCTCTGCCATGGTATAATGAAAACTTCATTTATGGCGCTGTGTCTACTGAGTGTCAGAGAATAAGAAGTGCTCCCCCCATGTCTGTACCCAGTTATACTCTTCTTCCTCAGTTTTATATGACCAATGCTAAAGTGTAACAGACGGTTATTTAGAAATTTCGGTATCATAAATTTATGACGATTAAATAATCTTTCATGTTTTTTTATCGCAACATAGTTATATGGATTATTGTCCCATCCCTACGTGCTGGTACACCGTGCCATGGTAATCCAGCCTCACACACGCACTGGTACACTGTGCCACAGGAATATATTCACAATGACGGAAAAAGCAAAAAAAAAAAACAGAGAAAACAAACAGCGCCAAATAAAACAGAATAAAACAAAAGGCAGGTGGTGATAACCAGCCTCTGCGCTGGGTAAACAAGGCCCATGCAAATCGGCTCCCAGAAGGCCTATATCCTGTCAGTGCATCTCTCTGTCATTTACTATTTTTAAGGGTGCGGGATTATATTCTTGGAGAGAGAAAAAAAAAAACGCCAATGGTGTGCACACCAAGGGCAAGTGTAGGATGAATTTCCTGAGGGAAGGACCTCCCTGTAAGAACTGCAACAGCGCCGTGGGCAGAGGGAAGCACTCCTCCAAAACACACTCCTCGTCTTTGCACGATGAGAGGAGGCTGCCCTTGCTAGCACATCACTGGTGAAGTCAGAGGCACTCCTTACTGCACACTGCTCCGTTTCATATCATATAACATTGACTGGACCTGTAACCACTGCACGTACAGAACAGCAGCCAGGGGCTATGGCCGCGTGTGAGAGACGAGCTCATGGACACGCATCAATGTGTCAGCAGAGTAATTCTCTTACAGAGGGCTGATGTGTAAAGTGTTAAGCACAGCATTTTATATTATGCCTTTCCAGTGCTGCTTTGTGGTTTGTAATTATTTGACTGTCACACTGTAAAGAGCAAACAATGGATTCACGCCTGAGGAGCACTTCCGGAAAATTCACAATGAGACTACAAAGATAAGCGCAGGGCTCTTCGCTAACGTTTTTTCCAAGGAGCACATGTGCTCCCAAGTTGAAAAATTTAGGAGCGCGCTAATGTTGGAGCATCCCAATTAGTAGTTAACACACATCAGTTTTCAGGAGCAAATGCTCCTAAAACGGGAGCACTGTAGAGCTCTGAAGCAGCGTGCTTGAATCAAAAATTCCACAAATTTCCTCTTCATCGGCACACAATAAGCTAGTTAGACGTTCTTTGTTCTGCATTTTCTTGTGTGTTACAATCAATTCTCTAATCAATGTAATCTGAAAGGCAAGAGAGGCCGCCAGACACAAACATTTTTTTTTCCCCTACAAGATTATTTATTTCCAGAAACAGTCAGTCACTCTACCTTCACTTGGCTTGTGTGAAGTAAATGTTTTGATGACTCCAAATCATCCTTACTTACATTAAGATAAACGCTCCCAACGTTCAAAGCCCTGATTCCAACCAATAGCTTAATGTAATCCAGACTGCATTCTGCCCATTAATGCTTCAAATTAAAAGGGTGCACCATGGTGGGCGTCTCAAGCATGCATCAGCAATGTGCCGAGGAAGCCTTTCACCTGCCAAACGATATCCTGTGACCCAGGCTGAGTGATTATTCTGTCTTATTAACTCTAGTGCTATCGACCCTCACTGCCGCACTGCAAGACAGAGAAGTGAGAGGCAATAAAACCACAAAACACTGTCACCTGATCTTTGCTCAATACATTGTTCAAATAAATAAGGGCCATTACTTAAGAAACAGGGGGAAAAGTGTGCCATGTAGCTCCAACCTGCTAAAGCCATTAGCGGTTTTGCAAAGGTAATTCTGTATCACTGGGTCATCCTCTTTTATTCAATCTGACCCGCCTCTTTTGCAGACTTGATGATTGAAGCTGAGCAGATTATGCAAATTGGTCATTCCTTATGCTTTGTTATGATAATTTGTGAAAGCATTTTTTTTCTATAGCTAGCTAACAATAACATTGAAGCTTTGTAAAACAAGTTCCCATTTGACATTATCAGATATGCTTACATTATCAAACTTCTTATCATTTCATTTTAATAAATTGCGTTAAAGTTCTGGGACAGTTGCACTGAAGTTCACGTCAAACCAAACCAATTAAAATCATATGTGGTGCCATTTTACACTGAGCCCAGTCCTCATATAAAATACTAGAAGGGATAAAAAGGAATGCTATGAGCAAATCTTAAATCAGTCATTAACAGATGGGAAGGCCTTTTCTTGTGTCTTTGTGTACCCTGGGGAGACGCAGGCGACTTGAGATGACAAGGGGGGGTACTGCCTGACTGCCCCGGGGGACGGCTACAACGTGCAAAGTATGGCCTGGGTCACAGCCCATCCTTTTAAATACAAAATCAAAGAGCATGCACAAATCAAAAACCACTCCAAAAAAATCAATCACACTCAATATTTAATGAGCTAATAAGAGATTAGAGATGGGTTCTTACAAAAAGCTGAGAACACTGTCTTTCCTACACCTTTTTAAATAGGCTTACTAGAGCTATGCAATTTCACACACACACACACACACACACACACACACACACACACACACACACACACACACACACACACACACACACACACACACACACACACACACACACACACACACACACACGTCCCACAATGTACCCCCCTGCAATTTGTCAGGCATGGTCAGCAGGTTGTTAAGTCTTCACATCTAAAAACTTCTAGACACATCTTTTACAGTAAAAGCAGGAGTCCACCTGTTCTTCAGAATAATGCCAGGCTTACCTTTCTCTATACCTGCTTAACCCTTATGCAACCTGCTCCTTTCACATCAACCTTGGTGTATGGTGGCTCGAGCGCTGGTGCCAACCCTGCCAAGTTTTCTCCTCCTGCAAAAGTATTTACAGGTAGGCATCATCACTCTCGGTAGCCTACTATTTAGCTGGTGTGGCATCACCCGGCCGTTGGCCTTTATGTCCGCAGGAACACCGACTAAAAGGACCACACACGTTTTGAGGTTATAATACGTTATTTCTCATTGGAACCACGAAGGACCCCCTTCTGGCGCAAAAAGGTCGCCAGCACAAAACAATATTTGAGCTATCACTGTTGTTTTAATAGTTCTTTACCGGTAGCCAACACGCAGATGGTTTAGATAGCTCTACATACAGTGTTTTAAAACGACGTTCTGTGTCCGAAACATTTGGAGACACTAGCCCTGAAATAACAATTTGAAGCCCTCGAGTTTCTGTCTACTGAAACCACATTTATCTAACGCGTTCAAATTCAATTACACGGTCGATGAGGCAAATAAAACAAAAACACTTATTAAAAACCACGCAAAAGATTTTGTTCATTTGGTCGAATTTATTGGTTTATCTAGGCTATTGGTTTCCTTTTTCTTTCCGAGACAAATTATACTCCACTCCACTCCACTACTTGAAGACGAGGCATGTGCTCCGGTAAATGCATACAGAGCCGTAATCGCACTAGTATTTCAACCAATGTAAAGCAGAGACCAAAAATCATTGTCATATATTCAAATATTCTACTGCCAATGAACGCATTCCGACCCCCATTTATTTTATGATGGGAAAAGTCGATGTAGGCTAACGTTACGCTCTGTGTTGCATATTGATAATTGCTTATTAGGCCTACGATAGCCTACTTTATTACCATTTTCACACTGATCAGCCCACCTGGAGGACAACGTACACCTGAATACTTTAGCAACGGGAGGAAAACGTTTTAAAGGGAAATCCACTTTCAAATAGGCTATACAGAACAGCATCTGCTAATGACATGTAGACTAAATACATACGTTTAGAGAAAGCCAATGTTCCCTCAGTCTGTCACCTGTGAACATATTGCTCCCCTCAAGCACAAACACACTGATCAAAGAAACAGCAGCATGCGTTCATACATTATGACTAAACAAGAACATTTAAAAACACAGCATTCAGCAAAATGCCACTTTGAAATAGTAAGGGGCGGAAATAAGAAACATAACTGGAGGCTATTTTTATGCAGATAGGTAGCAACACACACAGAGATAAAACTGGATTCACCAGAGAGCAGCGTTACGAACACCTAGAGCGCTATAGTGAGACAAATAGGTCGCCAAATGAAAATTTAACCTTGACACAATAGCTAACACTAACTACATAATTTGTAACAATAGCTAACTTGGAGGACGCGATATGGCACTTAAAATGCTGTTAAAATGTATTTATTGTTATCTGTTGTTACTCACAGTGATGTTTCGCCGTTACTCTTGGTGTTTGAGGTGAGCAGCGCTCCGCGCGCCTCTGAATCACCAGCGGCTGAGCACGAGAACAAGGCAGTGCGCCTCGCGCTCGCTTAAAACCGCACGCGCTCTCATCGACTTATCATGATTTAAGCTTCGTTCATTCGTTTTCCCCCCGCCATAGAACGACGAGCATTACCTTTAGTTTCCCTTTGTCGCTTGAGCTTCAGTAACATAGTACGTTGCACGGGAACCTTCCTCAAACTGTCCCCAGGGTAGAGCCGCGAGACAGCCCCCTTGCATCTCCTTGGAAACCACACAGGACACGCGCATGCACCGCTGCTGATTGGTCAAATTGGAGAAAAGCTATAAGACCCTTTAAGAACGTGTCCCCCGTGAAGAGAAAGAGCTGTGGAAGTATGCGATGTCTTAGCAGTTACTTGTGAGTTCTCAAATCACTTAATTGGAAACATAATTTTGATAAACAAACCACCCGCACAGAGCAGCAACATATTGCACTTTGTTTGATACTAGTAGGCTACTCTAGCCATGTTAGAAGGTCGTGGGAGGGACTAAATAATAATCCGAGGGGGAAAAAATAGTATTTCAAACTAAACCATCACTGTGGTGACTTGAACACACATCCCCTGACAATGTTGTTTTAGAGTGTAGCTACAGTATTTTACCTTTCTGATATAAACCGCAGTCTAGGCTAGTAACCGATTAGGCTAACAAAAGAATGTATAGATTGTAAAGATGTTCGTGTTGAGCAATCATTTTTTTGTGATCGTCTTTAAAAGTAAATATAAATATTGTTATAACGTGGCAGAAAATAGGTAAATGTAGTGACAAAGAGTTAGGCTACAGGTACCACTGCCCTCAAGATCCCGTTACAGAGGGCGAAATAGGATCCAGTTGTAAAGAGGGTATCCTGGTGAACATGACCCGCTGTCAGAATATTAACTTACTCCACAAGGGGGACTCACCTTTGTTGTGAAGTGGGATCGTACTGTGAACTTGAAATATGTTGCTAAGAGACAACATACTTTACATCCACTCGTCTAGTGCAACCATAGATTATTGTTAACACCATTGGCATTACAAATAAACGGCATGGCCTTGCTCTTTGGACATAGCCTACTTTAGTAGGCTACCTATCTAATGTGTCAACCGAAGAAATAGCCTACTCAATTCTAGATTATTTTACAAGACATTCACAATATGAACGTTGTCATAAAGAAATGTAAGTAGGCTACAATGCTTTCTACAATTAGACAACTGGTCCACTCACGTTACAAACAACTTGAAAAGTTAAGGCTTAACCTGTGCAGAGGCGCGGAGCACAAGCGCGCGAACAGGACAGGGTTTTCTCTCGCCCCATCAGGCTGGCAGGTGTCAGCCGTCAGCGCCAGTCTTGACCTGGATTTCCGACAAAAGGGTCCAGCTGAGTGTCTGACTGCCCGTTGCAACTTGTATCTCCAGACTCATGTATTCAGAGGCCGCAGACCTGACCTTGCAAATAATAAACCCTTATTCCCAGTATTAGAGTAAACCCTTACCCAGTATAAGAATAATAAACCCGTATTCCCAGTATATGTGATGACAATCTCATACCATCCGCTTTTCACATACTCTCAACTTTTTAAAACTCAGAGAGCTACATAGCTACGGTTTGCAGATGCACGTATGCAAGAGCATATGGTGGCGGATTAGGACCGGTTAACAGTTTGAGAAAGTAGGAGCTTAGCACTGCTCTGCTGAAAGCTCAAGGGGAAACGAGGTCCAGTCAATTAATTACTTTTGACGCCTGTGGCTGGTTTAATTGAAAACTTTGACCCACCAGCAAATCACAAATTAAAAACCATGTACAATTAGGTTCATAACCTGAAGTACAAACCCATTACCTGGGGTGAGTCATTTTCTGCAGGTGTCAAAATATGGGTTTAACGCAATCCAATATTTTTCTTGTAATGTTCATGAAAAGCTAAGTTTGGAATGCTGTTCACTTCATAGGTATACAAACATATATCCATCATAATTGATGCTGTTTATGTTATATCCACATGAAATGCAATAACAAAATATGCCATTTAAATTACTGATGGAAAAGAATCCTGATCTGCACAAATGAATAAAATATTGTTATTCAATCTCTAGGCCTGTGTCCGAATTAGCACCCTTCCATACTATCAGGTAGGCTTGTTGAGTAGACAGGACGAAAAAGTTAAGTAGGTGAAATTTTCTCTAAATATAGTATACTTTAAACACCCGTATGATATACTTACTTCCGGGGAGTACATTTGGGAGCACACTTTTCAAGAAGTACACAAACATTCTGGTCCCATAAATATGACGTGAAGGTTCCTTTTTTTTTTTTTTTAAATGAGGCGCAGCTTCGCTGACGCTTTCCTTCAAATACAACAAAAACAACACGTGACATGGCCGCGTAGGGTTGCCATATCTGGCAAGACTTTCCAGCCAAATGGCAACGCGAAACTAACCGAAACCAACGCATTTTAAATAGAAATCATATTTTTTTTAAATGTGTGTGCTTTGCGACTTTTAATTTTTATCCATGACTGCACTTTGAAAGTAGCCCAATTTAGCTGTAGAACCGTGGACATGGCAACACTGGTGGGACGTCTTACGACCTACTTGTGACACTTCCATAGTACGGTTGGAAAATAGTATGGCAGATATTTTTTACGTACTGCATGTCACATGCTAAACAGTGCACATTAAACAGCACACTTCTGCCAGTGCACTGTACGCAGGAGACAGGGCGCAGTAGATAGGGCTCTGATTCTTACACAGCCTAACTCTTTGGTTGAAACACAAATAGGAAAGGTTAATCCGCCAACTTAATCAGGGGGGTATTTCACAAAGCTGGATTAAGGAGTTAGCCGGCTAACTTTTTCAAATAATTTGATGACATCCGATTGGATGAGAGCCTGGGTTACTTCAAAATATTTAGCCTACAAAAGTTAGCTGGCTCCTTAATCCTGCTTTGTGAAATACCCCGTTGGTCACTACTTTTTACATTTAATTTATTAATGAAACCATTCTCTTTGGTAGATAAAAATGTAGTCTGCTTATTGATAAAAATGATAAACCCTCAAAGAAATCCCCTGTGGCATGCATCACATTCCAGCAATATATAACCAGAATGGATCGATACAGTCTAAGAAAATCCAGAGCTAACCCTGAGTAGAGAGGAGACGGCCACCAGCAGCAGTCTGCGTCTTCTTTGGACCTAAGGATACTGTGCCCTGCGAGGTAACTCAATTTGCCAATAAAATGTTTACCCAGCAGAGCAGTCTGTGGAAGCTTCTGGGTAAATTAGTCTCCTAGAAATGAAAGACCTTTTATTGACTGTAGGCAATTGCTGTCTCATGCATTTCACTGTATCCAGGCTACTCTGCCAACAAAGTGTTGCACAGTACATACAACAAGAAAGGCGAAAAACTGAAGTTGGCACAGCAGTAATACTTCACAGACAGGATGCTGAACAACAAAGTAAAAAAAAAAAATATATATATTGTAACAATGCAATTAATCAAGAAAAAAAGATGCTACATATAGATATTAAATACATAATCTACAAAAAAATATATACAAAATGAAGCTTAAGTACAAAGACATAATCGCAATAGGTTCCTTTAGAGCAGAGGTGTCAAACTCGTTCCATCGAGGGCCGAGTGTATGCAAGTTTTTGTTCTAACCATGCTCTACACCAGCTGATTCCACTAATTAGTTCACCTCCTTGGTTGAAGAGCTGAGCTAATTAGTGAAATCAGCTGGTGTAGGGCACAGTTGGAACAAAAACCTGCATACACTCGGCCCTCGATGGAATCAGTTTGACATCCCTGCTTTAGAGACTCAACATGTAGTTGAAGTCGGAAGTTTACATACACTTAGGCTGAAGTCATTAAAACTCATTTGTAACCACTCCACAGATTTCATGTTAGCAAACTATAGTGTTGGCAAGTCAGTTAGGACATCTACTTTGTGTATGACAGAAGTAATCTTTCCAACAATTGTTTACAGACAGATTATTTCACTTGATAATTCACTATATCACAATTCCAGTGGGTCAGAAGTTTACATACACTAAGTTGACTGTGCCTTTAAACAGCTTGGAAAATTCCAGAAAATTATGTCATGGCTTTAGAAACTTCTGATAGGCTAATTGACATTATTTGAGTCAATTGGAGGTGTATATTAAGGCCTACCTTCAAACTCAGTGCCACTTTTCTTGACATCATGGGAAAATCAAAATAAATCAGCCAAGACCTCAGAAAGAAAATTGTGGACCTCCACAAGTCTGGTTCATCCTTGGGAGCAATTTCCAAACGCCTGAAGATACCACGTTCGTCTGTATAAACAATAGTACGCAAGTATAAACACCATGGGACCACGCAGTCGTCATACCACTCAGGAAGAAGACGCATTCTCTCTCCTAGAGATGAACGTGCTTTGGTTGCGAAAAGTGCAAATCAATCCCAGAACAACAGCAAAGGACCTTGTGAAGATGCTGGAGGGAACAGGTACAAAAGTATCTATATCCACAGTAAAACTAGTCCTATTTTGACAAAACCTGAAAGGCTGCTCAGCAAGGAAGACGCCACTACCAAAACCGTCATGAAAAAGCCAGACTAGTTTGCAACTGCACATGGGGACAAAGATCTTTGGAGAAATGTCCTCTGGTCTGATGAAACAAAAGTTTAACTGTTTGGCCATAATGACCATCGTTATGTTTGGAGGAAAAAGGGTGAGGCTTGCAACTGGAAAGAACACCATCCCAACCGTGAAGCACGGGGGTGGCAGTATCATGTTGTGGGGGTGCTTTGCTGCAGAAGGGACTGGTGCACTTCATAAAATAGATGGCATCATGAGGAAGGAAAATTACATGGACATATTGAAGCAACATCTCAAGACATCAGCCAGGAAGTTAAAGCTTGGCTCTTCCAAATGGACAATGACCCAAAGCATACTTCCAAAGTTGTGGCAAAATGGCTTAAGGACAACAAAATCAAGGTATTGGAGTGGCCATCACAAAGTCCTGACCTCAATCGAATCGAAAATTTGTGGGCAGAACTGAAAAAGCGTGTGCGAGCAAGGAGGCCAACAAACCTGACTCAGTTACACCAGTTCTGTCAGGAGGAATGGGTCAAAATTCCAGCAACTTATTGTGAGAAGCTTGTGGAAGGCTACCCGAAACGTTTGACCCAAGTTAAACAATTTAAAGGCAATGCTACCAAGTACTAATAGAGTGTATGTAAACTTCTGACCCACTGGGAATGTAATGAAAGAAATAAAAGCTGAAATAAATCATTCTCTCTACTATTATTCTGACATTTCACATTCTTAAAATAAAGTGGTGATCCTAACTGACCTAAGACAGGGAATGTTTACTAGGATTAAATGTCAGGAATTGTGAAAAACTGAGTTTAAATGGATTTGGCTAAGGTGTATGTAAACTTCCGACTTCAACTGTATATACAACATACGTATGTATGTATGCAACAAGTACAGTTCTGATTGCGTAGGAATGTCATTCAAGGTAACCAGTCTTACTAGATCTAATGATGCTTACTGCTGTATTCTAGTACAATGCTTAAATTATAAAGGATGTTTAACTTCCACCCAAGTATAATGTCTGAAGCTCTACGTCTACGCTGTCTTTGTGTGCAGATTCCGGATCTGAGAGCTCATCCCCCAGCTTCTTCCACCAGGGGCAACGGGCGGCCTGAAGCAGGGCATTGTGGGATTGTCTGGCTCGCATGGCCACCGGGGCGGACCTGCTCAGGAACACACTGGACTCAGTTTCTGTAGCCTCTCCCAGAGCGGGAGCATCTGAAAAAGCAGAAACACAACCGCAAACGGCCGTCAGCACTCCACGAGTGACAGGTAGACAGAAGTTGATATTGTGATGGTTTCCACTTTAGATACTCCTGGTGAATATGATTTCTGGATAGATATGTTCAGATGTAAAACCGGCCAATGCTCGGAGGTGGTAGAGCAAGTAGAGCAAAAAAAACAAAAAAAACAAAAAAGAACCTGACTTAATTAACTGAGGTCAGTGCTGCTGTATTTTAGAATCTATTTTTCCTAGGCATTTTTATCCTGGTAATCTGCACTACATTTAAACTTCAGAGCAGTTAATAACAACTGTAAACATTGCATAGTGAAAAGTATCTTCAGAACAATATTTAAAGAGCGGTAGAGACCCTCACTTCTTGCCCTGAAAGCCTGCAGTCAGCAGCTTCCATTATTCATAGGCACTTTATCTCATTCAATCGAAAAAAGGCATACAATGTCAAAATGTCAATTAAATGAAATGTGCGGTTAGACAAGAGCAGGGTTGTCCAAACCTATCCGTTCAGGGCCGGTGTGGGTGCAGGTCTTTGTTATAGCCCAGCACTAAGACACCTGATACTACTTATGAACGCCTTGCTTCAAGACCATGATTTGTTAATTAATTGAATCAGGTGTCGTAGCTCTGGGCTAAAACAAAAACCTGTACCCACAACGGCCCCTTTCGGATAAGATTGGACAGCCCCGGACTCGAGAAACAGGCCAGCCTTTTCTTTTGTTTTAAGCAGCACTGTCAGTGCCTCCTCAGACTGGGGGGGCCGTGCATTCCTTACCATCTCGTAGCAGAAATACGAGGCTAAAATGTGAAAGACAGGCTCGGGTCCTCACTCACTTGTCAGCAGCTCCAGGTCAGTGTTGATCTGCGCCAGGAGGGCCTGTCTGTGCTGCTCCGCCCTCCGGTCTGCATCTCTCCTCATCAGGTGCTGCCGCAGCATCTCCTGGGTCCTCTGGTGGAGCTCCCTGCAACCCTCCAGTGACACCGAGGCATGCTGGGGAACAGAAGGGACTGCTGTAGGCGGGCTTTGCCCCTCAAGCACTTGCCCTGGACCAGTCTAACCTTTTTTTCCCCACATAATTTAATGCTGTGGTTATGATCAGAGATGAGCTGATCCTGGATCAGCTTCTTCATTGCTGATCTGACATGAAATAAAACGAGGATGAAACGCACGACAGCTCGTTTAAGTTCATCTAGATATGCAGTTAATTGCTCGTTAACCCTGTCCTTGGGGTAATTACACATTAGGTATACGAAACAGCGAATCACAGAAATACCGCAATCCTGGCCAAGCAAGGCTATACATTTAATGTAATAATTTGTGCTTATATTATTAGATGTATTCAGCCAGCTCTGCGCTCGCTAGCACACTGTTCAATTAAGGCATCAGACAGACTGACATTCGCTGACTGGAGCATAAAATCCTACAGGGAGTGCAGTGGTGTAACTCACAGGATGAAGAGCGATGTACTCGTCCACTTGTTTCTTGAGCTCTGTTCTTCTGGCATCCGTCAGACCTTTGGGACCTTTCCAAGGAGACAGCCTGTGTCTTTTTGCCCTCTGACGTTTCAGAAACCGTAGAACCTGGGATATTGTTACAGTACAGTCACAGGCAATTTAGGGGTGCGGTAATTGCATACAGCAATTATTACTTTAAAGATAAAAAAAAAAAAAAAAAAGATTTAAAAAAAAAAATAATAATAATCACAATAACCATAGAAAAAGTCATGAAGCATTCTGTAATGACCTCACCCATACAATATATGAGTTATAGTATTACACAAACAATAAACTTCCCAGGGTACACAGGGCTCTTCGTTATCGACTAGTTGGACATGCTCTGATTTGTAAGGTCAACTACAGTAGACAACGTATGTTCTTTGTTCAACTGACCAAAATATTTCCCTGTATTTAATTAATGAGTTCAGGAAGTGAGTCTGCGCCAGTAACTCAAGGCAAAGTAGTATCAGCAAAATGGACTTGGGTGCGTCGGTGCAGTAAAGCGAAATGGCAGAAGAGTGAACATACCCGCACACCAGTCCATGTAAAATTGGGCTAAAAAGCCACTTGGAATAAGTTGAAAAAGGCTGAGATCAGTGTCAAGACTGAAAAATTTATTGCAAAATCATAATGCAAAAGTGCTGGAGTGCAAACAAAAAAGGTGAAAAAAATAAATAAAAGAAGTAGTAGTAATAGCACTGATGAATGTCTGTTAGACTGAAACGTTTGCTCCCTTTTATTTATTTTTTTCACCTTTTTTGTTTGCACTCCAGCACTTTTGCATTATGATTTTGCAATAAATTTTTCAGTCTTGACACTGATCTCAAAATATATATTTTAAATTCACACCTCACATGTTACGCAACAAAAGAAAGGCGAACTCATGAAACTCCCGGAGATTAACGCTTTATGTGCCGTTTTTAACCAGTTGGACCTGTGGGTATGCGTTCAGCTTCGCGGGGGGCCTTGTAGCTGAGCTTAGAGACCTACCGTTCTTTGGATGGTGACCGCAGCTTTGAACTGCCTGAGTGCCTGTTTGTGCTGCCGGAAGTTGCGCCTCTCTCTGTGACCCCTCCAGACCTTCTGGATCATCACCGCGGCCCTCAGCTCCAGGTCACCCAGGAACCTGTCCACCTGACCTGGGGGAGACAGTCTGCTGTCAGGGGGCACTCGTCGAGGTGCTGATGGACATCCACACAGACAGCGCGCCGCTACAGTAGGAAGAGTAACTCTACTCTATGCAGTCAGGCAGGCAGGGCTGGAGTCGCATGCATTTTGATTTCAGTCAATTCACAAAATGAAACCGTAAACATACACACAGATACTACATTCATAGAAATTTATTGTTAACAGGTGTAAAATAAATTCCCTGGGTGGAAACCTGGAGATTTAGGCCTAAAAAAAAAGAAAAAAGATTTGGGCCACACAGCTCACCTCCCAGGAGTCCTCAGTATGGGAGCCCTTCCCTTACAGTCTCATTTGAACCGTTTCAATTTTTTTGAATTTTTTTTCTTTCTTCAAAATTCTAAGTCAGTGTTCTAGAATGTAGCAATTGTTACATCAGCATTAGAATGTCCAGTTATGAACATTCTGATCACGTACATGCCCCTCCCCAGCACTGGCTTACTTACAGCACTGCCATTCAGAGTCACGTGTCATTCAGGGTCAAAACTTATAGTGTGGAAAATGGAGTGATGGGGGGCAGGAGTGATGTCCTTCACTAGCAGAAGACAGAAGGCAGACTTGCCTGCAGGCACTATCTCCAGCAGTTGGAGCTGGCGCTGCCGGAATTCGCGTAGCGCCCTCTGTCTGCGGAGCAGCACCTGGTATTTCAGCTCCTCCTCCGCCCTTCGCTTTTGGGACTGCGTCTCCTGGAGCCTCCTGCGCTCCCTTTCTTGCGCACACACACACATACATATACACACACAGTTATAGTACTCTGTAAGTTGGGGATCATTTTCCTGTCACACACCTGATCACATTCATACATAATAATGCATGATGACACAATGCACATGGTCACCTGCTGACCCAATCACTCTCTGGGTCAGGACTGAAATAATAGCAATAATTCAACTCTGCTGCCCCCATGTGGTTTGTACTGGTATTGCATCACATACTGCACTTGTAATTTTTCAATTATAAATTGTGATACAGTTCTCTGCACCAACTGGAGCTATGGGAATTACCGGAAGCTTCTCTGAAGTACACTGACAGCTTTTGGGAGTTTTTTCATTCTTTTCCGTGTCTGGAAGGCTCTCCAAGTTGCTTGGATCACACATGCTGCCTTGACTTTCTCTTCTGACGAGTCCTAATGCAGGAAAAAACCAGAGAGGATCAAGCACTAAACTGTTATTCATCCTATTTTTTTTTCTTTTATCTTTTCTCCCAGTGAGGATTGCACCAGTACATTTCCTGGTTCATCATCGCAACACTGTCCTGTACCAATTCAGGAGAGCAAAGACAAGAATGCAACTCAAATTGATTACACAGAAGAGGAATGAGAGGCACAGATCAGATCAGAGGGCCGCTAATCAATATAGGCTGAAACACTGGACAGGAGACATGATGAACGGAACTGACCTCAGCCGGCTCACGTGCACTGACCCCAGCATACAGAAGGTCAATAAGCTGCAGCACCTCTGTATCGAAGCCTTTCCCAGTCCACTCGTTCTTCAGCAGGGAATCCAAACCTGACACAACAGCAACCGCATCAGACAAAGCTCTGCTCGCCACCACGTCTAAAAGACCAGCGGTCATCGAATCCTATTAACAGTCAAAACAATGAAAAATGAACCTTTCAATCAAACTCAACACCCACGGATCTTCTCGGATCAGTTTTGGCCGACTGACCTTGATACTGCTCTGGGACGACCTCTGCGATGGACCTTTGGCTGCGGGCGATTAGGAGCAGTGTCTTTGTGGCTGCTCTACCAGCGGCCGGGCTGGAGCTGCAGCCCAGTTTGTAGACGATGTCGTCCAAGATGCCTTTCAGAGTTCCATGTCTGATGTTACTTAAGAATGCACTGAAAGAAAAAAGAGAGAATATAATTCACTTTAGTTTAACCAGGGGGTTACACTACAAAGCACCATTACTGAGTTAGCTTATTATTGATTTAGCTGGATAACTGCACTGAGTAAAACCCAGAACCCTCCCAAATATGAAACATGGACTGAAGTAAAAAGAGCTGTTCCGGGTTTTACTCAGTGCAGGTATCCAGCTAACTCAGTAATCCTGCTTCGTAGTATACCCCCAGGTCTGTTCCTCAACAAAACCGGTCCGATTAGTCATCATGCACCCACAGTATGAGCATTCACACCTGCTGCGCTAATGTGCTCGCTTTTTTCACCAATTTTTTTGTAGAAGTGTGGACAGCACTGGAGAAAATCCAGACCAGGAATCCACCGTAAAGCTGAATAAGCTCTATCACAAAGCCAAGGACATGTAGGAGACACCTCCATGCTGTAAGAGTGGGGAGTTTGTGTGATTCCACATCATCTTTTGCCCCATCCTAGATTAATATTCCATGCCATGGGAACCCATAGGTTTCAATGTTCCACCCACATTCTCATCTGTAACCTCCAATAGTAATAATAGTGATGGTAATTACACTGCCCGGCCAAAAAAAAAGTCGCACTGTAATATTTCGTTGGACCGCATTTAGCTTTGATTATGGCGCGCATTCGTCGTGGCATTGTTTCGACAACTTTATGCAACGTCACAACATTTATTTCCGTCCAGACTTGCATTCATTTTTGGCCGAGATCTTGTATTGACGACGGGAGAGTCGAACCACTCCGTGAAGTCTTCTCCAGCACATCCCAAAGAGTTTCAATGGGGTTAAGGTCAGGAGTCTGGTGGCCAATTCATGTGTGAAAATGATTCCTCATGCTCCCTGAACCACTCTTTCACAATTTGAGCCCGATGAATCTTGGCATTGTCGTCCTGGAATATGCCCATTGATGGGATAACCTGGCCATTCAGTACATTCAGGTACTCAGCTGACTTAATTTCATTGCTGCATAACGTTGCTGAGCCTAGACCTGACCAATTGAAGCAACCCCAGATCATAACACTGCCTCCAGAGGCTTGTACAGTGGGCACTATGCATGACTGGTGCAACTGCAACTTTTTTTTTGGCCAGGCAGTGTATAATCACATACCCGTTTGCCTGAAGGAGATTTTGCAACAGTAGCAGAGATATCACACCAGTTTCCTCATTCTCTGAAAGCTGTATCTCTTCGTATTGCTTAGACTGTAGAACTGATGGGGGGAAAAAAAACAAAAAAAACAACGGATATGAAGGAACCAATCACTGAATGCCTGTTTCCTCATCCAGGCCAAGTAAAAAAACAATGATTATATACATGCATTACATTACTGGAATTTAGCAGATGCTCCTGTCCAGAGTGACTTACACCACTTGCATATTTTACATAGTATCCATTTATACAGCTGGATATACCTGTATATGGAAGCTATTTAGGTTAAGTACCTTGATTCCCAGGTAGGTACAACAGCAGTGTCCTACCTGGGAATCAAATCTGCAACCTTTAGGTTAAAAACCCAGTTCCTTACCCATTATACTACACCGCTGCCCCAATATAGATCATTTGATTATTAAAAACATACTCATTCTGTTTTGTTGCTGAAGTCAGTGCTGTGTCAAAGTTGCCATCAGACTAATCTGTTGGACTGCAGGTATTACTCACTCTTACCCTGTGGAATTAACTGATTGTGTGCCTTCAAAAGCCAACAAATGGAATCCATTACTTTCTGAAAGTGGCACATGGTACCAGCTTTTCCTTTGTCCTTAAAAAAAACAAAAAAAACAACACTTTCAATATATGTATAATCTATATATGAAATCAGCTACATTTGGGTATTATTCAAATACAATCACTGATAGTAAAACTATAGGGCATACCTCAACAGCTTTGTCCATTAAGCGTTTTGCCAGAGAGATCAAGCTGTCAGCAGCAGAAGGAAGGACTTTGTTCTGAAATGCCTCTTTGTTTGTTACAGGATGGAAACCCACACAGCATGAGCTGTGCAGAACACAGACAAAGGTGAACCTCCCATCTCCTTCCAAATAAGCCTCACATCAGGTGGTTTCCTTTCTCTCTCTTTTCAATAAATCTGGAGCCCAGACCTGCGGGTCATTCTGTGCCAAGTAAATTAGGGCCACGTCCTTCCAACCCTATCCAATTTTGCTGGAAAGATTCTCCTGGCACTCAGTTGTATTGAAAAGCACTAATCATTCCTCTTCCCTTAGGCTGTGACCTGGCAAACTTGTGTCTGAAGTGAGAAAGGGGCCCTCACCAGAAAAATAGGCCCTGGTTCAGGTTAGATGCAAAACCCATGTGCAGCACCTCAGTTGACTCAAACTGAATAATCAGCCTAAATCAAATGGCCCAATAAATAAATAAATAACACACACACCCACACTCCTAACTCATTTAGACGAGTTGCGAGACAAGGGTGGAGCCTCTTTTCTGGCTGCTGGAATACTGGCCTGTGTAAAAACGTATTAATTTGCTATTTTTATTAAATAATTGAAAACACTAAACTGGACTAAAACACATACTGTACTTGACACTTATGGGGCTGTGCAGTAATACTGACCTCAGAATTTCGGCCATTTGCGTAACAGTTGAGTAGCCTCCTTCAATGTTCTCATAACCATAGTTCAGGGATTCTGAGCAGTACTGGAGTATACCATAAGTATACAGATCTTGTTTAAGCTTCTCCAAGTCTCTGTCATCTTCTACAGATTTTCGACCTAAAATATCTTAAATGCAAAAATAACGTGCAGGAAACAAATGAAAATAACTTGCTTTGCATTTCTATTCGTATTCTTATGCAAATACACATACAAGTTAGAGTTTAGCAGTTACTAGAGTTAGAGTTACTTGTTTAACCAGTGGCGGAGCTAATGGTTCATTGCAGAGGGGGCGGGGACTTGTAGTGGGCCCCTATACAGTATACTGTACGGAGATGTAAATTTACGGAGACGGAAGGGCGGAACGAGATAAATGCCTAACTTAGGCTATATAGAAAAAAGTGTGCCTTTGTGTGGTAGCACATGCATGCATTCTCTGTAGCTAGCTATCCGTAGGCAACTAGGCATAGGCTATATTCTGTATTAGTCCAGTGTTTCCCCTACCATTATCCGCCCGGCCAAACTCACGTGCCGCCCGGCTTGGACAAGAGGGAAAATAAATAATTTGAATGAAAATTTTTATTTATTTATATTATTCTTTTAAAAAAAAATATAATATATATTTTTTTTTTTAATGTAGCTGCAATATTTCCCTTACCGCAGAATGCGGGAATGATCAAAATAGCATCTGGAAAAACCCTTGCCAAAACGGTTTCCAGTTAGGCCTAATTAAAATTTTCAATGGCAGCGCTGATATTATGAGGGTGTAATTATAGTTTCCGCCTCTACGCAAAATGGCGCACTTTCACCGCCCGGCCTGAAAAAAAATCTAGGGGAAACACTGTAGTCACATCATATATTCTGTATAAATCACATCACTTCTTGATTTTAAACTGAATTCAAACGCTCTGATCTTGACTCTTTTTTTTTAAACAGCGAGGAAAACAGAAATACAGCAGGCAGGGAGGCTGCTGGTGCTAGCATGGAGGTAGTAATATAACGGGGTTCATGGATTCATTTCAATGGCTTTTATTGTTACATCCCAGTCAGGGTCCGAAATTAACTTTTTAGCTCACCAGCCAAATGTCTGGTAGATGAAAATGTCTACCCGTCAAACTTTTTTTACCAGCCAAAAAAAAATTATTATTACATTGCGGGCAGAACGTTCGACCTCCCTAACTTTATTTTCCTCAGTGACTAACGTTACTGTAGCCTACGGTAGACGGCTACTTTTCCTGGTAGGTATGCTGCAAATAGTAGGCTAACTTTGGCTACGATAAACTTTTGTCATTGTTTTTAAGTTAATGCAAACGCAATACGTGGCGAGGTAACTCTATAGCTCGCCATAGTTACATTATCACGGAGTTAGCAAAGCGCATGGTGTTTATGTGCAATGCGTAGCCTAATCATTTTTTTTACTGCGAGCCATAAATCCGTCTGGTAGAAGTTAACGTTGCCGTAGCAACAGCATACATCTGGAGTTTACCTTATTATCATAGCCTACCGTGAACAAGCTGTTGTTTTGTGGACGCAGTTCGTAGCATAATAAATCGAGTGCCTTACCCGCTCATCTACAACATGTTTGTCATCACATATTCATTTTGGTTGAGCTATGATGTGTCTACTACGGAAAAAAAAAACTGTTTCGTAAGATGAGAAAGAATGGGATGTTTCAGCTACACTACAGGCACAGTGTCTCGGAGCAAGCAGCCAAACTGTGGGTTAAGTATCTCTCAAATCAATTGCTCCATACCTGTATAACCGTATAAATTTAGATATTAATTTAGCTATTCCAACCCCTCCCGTACGCAATCAACCCCTGTCATGAACGTTACCATTGCTTAGCAATGCTGTGTTAGCTAGCTAGCAAGCTAACGATATCTCACGTCACGGCAAGTCGTTTTAACATTTAGCTAGCAAGCTATCGATAGCTTATGGCAAGCCATTTTAATTTAACAGTTATTCGACTTCCTTAAAGTCATCCTTGCTGGCTGGCCATATAAGTTCGCTAGCTACCGTGATTGCCTACCTAACGTTAACCAGCTGCTCTAGCTAGAAATCTAACCGGACATTTGTACACCTGGATAATTTTTTGAAGTCCCAAGAATTACGAAAATGTGCGGGGAATAGAGCCAAAGTGTTAGCGGTATGTTTGTACTGTTAGTTTTAGCTGAACCATCAATTCTGATATTTTGTTGCAAAAAAGTCACCCGCCAAAGTGTCGGGTGGCTTCCGAAACTGACACGCCAAATGAAAAATCTACCCGCAAAAAAATATTCAAAATATGTAATTAAACAACAAGGTGGGCCTCTTTAATACATCCATGGCCCAAGGTGGGCCCCTTAATTAGAGAACCGCGTGGGCCTGGGGCCACCGCCCCTTCCGCCCCCTGTCTATCTCCGCTACTGCGTTTAACGTAATGTTTGCGAATGTTTAACTTTACTAAAGTTACGCTCGACCACATTGCACAATAATCCGCCATATAAACATGTAACGTTATATGTAATACGCAGATGAAAACAGGTTAGCTAAACAAATAGGTGTTTATGCACAAACTGTATAGCATCTCTAACGAACGTTACCTTTTAATTTTAAAAGAACTTGTGGAACGGTCTGCTCCGACTTGTTTGCGATAGCAGCGATAAGAGGCTGGAGGTCGGAGTCACTCATTGTGAAATGAGCACAGTCCTTTAAACCTGAAGAGAAGCACAAAAACAGAAATAAAAACGAAAATCCACTCCATGCTACCGAGCAAGGAGCGACTTTAGCTTAGTAACGTACGGACATTTAAGTTAGTGAATAGGTTAGTAATTAACGTTACGCTAACGCTATTTTCAATAGACAGCATTATAAAACATGAGTTTGAATTAATTACACAACGAACCACTGTCTAACTTACATCCAATACTGACCCATAGCTATTTTAATGCTAGTCAGTCGTTAATTTTCATTTTTTGACTCACCGTGTGGACCGCTAAACTGTAAAGATGTCCCTCGTTAACTTCGGCGCTCCTTCCGGTGTTTGGTTTTTCTTCGCTTAGTAACAGCAGTTTCCGGTTTTGTGTTTTCTGTGACAAGGGAGCATTTCGGCTTTAACGGGGGTTAGGCAGTACTTTTAATGTTAAAAAACCCGAATTGACCATCATGTTATGATGGAATTATCTGTGGCTCTTCCATTCACTGCTAGAGATAATAAACTACAGATAAAGTTGTCTTTTTATTGTCCCTGTGCCTGCCGCGTACGTAACATGTAAACAGTTCCCATAAGAAAACTACGACTAGTTCCGCGCATGTTAGAGATAAAATATTGCTGTTTAGGGCTAATTTAGATATCGAAAATAAGCTACAAATCGAATTTAATTCAATGTTGGATTTGATAAATCGATTAACTGTCCTTGTTGGATATGTTTTAGTGAATGATACATACAGAACCTTGTTTTGTACATTGTTTCTGGGGGACGATTTTCACGAACGTAATGTTAACGCAACAGCAGCGTGAAGGTTTTTGCATGTCTTGTCTGGACACAGCTGACAAGCATCTAGTTTGGTCCTGCTTTTAAACGGTAAGTTAATTGTATACCATTAAAGTCTGTTGTCTAGCTTAATCCGATGGTTAACTGGAAATAAACAATTTGGTTCGACTAATGTGCAAAGCAGCGAACTTAATTTGACAGTGTATTGTGAAAGTACTAGACGTGTTAGATACGATATCACACCAACCAAAGCCCGTCATACATTCAGTGCTGCCATATTTTATCCTAATAATTATGTGCAAATTTTAATGTCCGCTGTCTCATTAGGGAAACGTTTATTCGTGTGATGGAACCACGGTGCAAACGCAGAAAAGCGTCAGAGTGTGAAACTCTGCCCTGGGACGTTTCCCCCGTACTATCGGACGAACAGTCCCAGGACACAGTGTTACTGGAAGCCTACGCGGCTCCCATCATCAACAAGAAGGAAACCTCTCGCCTCGTGAAGGAGCTGGCCTCGGTCTACCCGCTGCCAGGTGTTCAACACATCAAGAGAGTGAGAGCATGCAAGGACAGTGGCAGCCTCCATCCTTTAGAGGTCATCGTGTGTTTGGTAAGAGATGTACAACCTACTAACGACAGCACGGAGTTGTCCATCTCAACTTTGCTCCCCTCAAAAAGAGTGGATAGCAGGGGATTAGGGGAGCCATTCCTGGTGAAAATCCCTGCACATCCCCCATTAACCAGACCCCAGTTTGAACAAGCCAGCAAGCACTGGCCAACTTCTTTCCATGAGGACAAACGGGTGACTGTGGCTTTAAAAGGACAACTGTTTACTGCTGACCAGAAAGTCAAGATGCATAAATTTATGATGGCTGCCGTAACGGCAGCAAAAGCGGGACGACTGCTGGGATTGGATGCTGTTGGAGCCGTCATTGTTGATCCACAGAGTGAGAGGATACTTGCTACGGGTCACGACTGCAGGGGAGGCACTAACCCTTTGCATCACGCTGTTATGGTCTGCATTGATCTTGTGGCTCAGGGCCAGGGGGGCGGGGCTTACACGTTTAACAGATACCCCAACTGTCGGTTTTCAGCCCTGACATCTTCGCCTCACCAAAGCAGCGGAGTCATTTCCCCCTCCGTGGACTTGGATCAAGCAGAGCAGAGCTGTGTACCGTACATATGTACTGGGTATGATCTGTATGTGACCCGCGAGCCCTGTGTAATGTGCGCAATGGCACTGGTCCACTCCAGGATAAGCAGGGTATTTTACGGAGCCACTTCAGAGGACGGTGCTCTGGGCACCAAGTATAAAATACACGTGCAGAAGGACCTTAACCACCACTTTGAGGTTTTCAAAGGAGTTTTAAAACAGGAGTGTGAGGAACTTGTGTGCAGGGTGTTGCACTAAGTAACTTTTAATTTTAAAATTCACATTTGACTTTTTAAAATTGCGTACTGTTTGTAGGCCCAAAAGAATACAGAAGATAATTCAGGAGGATGTGTTATTCGTCATTCCTAAAAACATAATGTTAAGGTTGTTTAGCATTCTTTTTACATTATTTTTTATTGACATTAAAGGTTTTTTAGAGTAGCTGCAGTAGCAGTTGCCTTGCAGTTCTTTAAAAAAAAATAATAATAATTTGTTTTTAAAAATTAATACTGATATTAGCCCGCTTTTTATTTAATCACACCACAAGTCCTCTTAAACTGTAGTTAGGGGAAATTTGAAGGCAAAAAGCAGAAATGTTGATATTCCAAGAACCTCATTGGCTGAAAGAAGGCCTATGGGAACCCACTGCCATGGTAACATTTGCACCTGAATGTCTATGTACAAAATAGTATGGCCAGACAAATGCAAGTAAATAGTGTTAACATACCTTTCTCTGCAAAATACAACACTTGAACCTTGTTAATCAAAAACATTTAATGTTTGTTTCAGATTCAAGACATTTTACGCAAAACTATATACACTAACAAAACACTCTACGCTATTTAGTAGTAAGTCACTTAATGTGATTCTGTTCACCAAGGAAACCATGCAGAGCATTTTGTTTTCTACATGGTTTTCAGTACTGATAAGTTAGGTTTAACACCCATTAAACAATGATAAATGTATCACTTAACTGAATAATAGGTCAAAGAAATGAACAAATGATCAACAGAAACATTTGACAAAATTGTGGCTTTTTGTTAAACACCCGGTATGACACCAATGCATGAACTCCTCAGTAATTTTGCCAGTCTGGGTTCAGAAGGCAAACCTCAAATTTAAAAGTGGAAAAAAGAAAAAGAAAAGAAAAGAAAAAAACAACCTTCAAGTTCAAGACCTGGGCCTGCCTGGTTCTTCAACAACAACAAAAAATACACATTAAATACTTAAGTTAGTAATGCACATAAGATTTCCTCATAATGTCCTTATGGTTACTCCAGGTGTATTCAAACAATGAAACTTACAATTACACAATGTACAAAACTGCTTAGTACACACTACTGGGGTACAGGGTACAGCAGGTTACCAATTCATCTCACCATGTACAAAGCAAGAGACGGACCACTGGCCACAGGACTGGACCCTTCGCCTACTCCTGGTTTAATATTTGTTGATGCCAAAGATTCGAACTCCATGAAGCTGTGGTAATTTGGGGATGAGCACACTCAGGAGAGAAGCAGTGTTGATTACAAAGTGTGTTGTGTCATACTTCGTGTAGAAGCTTGCAAGAAAATATCTGGGGGGGGGGGGGAAATTGAAAATGAATACTCAAGGGGGTTATTCAATTAATCAACAAAAACATTTAAATCACTTTAGTGCCACATGCTTCTAATTTTGAAATGTTTCAATATTTTAAATTGGCATTCCTCATTGTACACAATTTTAATTCACAAGCAAAGTCTATCATTACAGTAAAATAAGCATGTCATCATGTCACATTTTTTCCTTTAAGCTCATTAAAGCATGCTCAACATGAGTTTCTGTAGAATGTGTTGAGATGAGTAGTCTTACAGAATTATTGGCGAAATGGTGAAGAACTTTCTGGAAGATGTGAATTGCACGCCATAGTCCAGCTGCTCCCAGTGTGTCAGGAGTCTGGCTTTTCCTTGGTCGGGAGTCTCAAATGGAGTCCCTTTTACAGCATGCAAGAAGACGTACATGCCCTGCAAGCAAGAGGAAAAAGGCATGTTAGAAAATGCCCTTAAAGATCAGTGCCAGACTACTTTTTGGTAAATTAAATCAACACAAAGGCAATCTCTCCGATTCTTGCACTCCTTTCTCTAACAGTAACATTGTGCTTGGCTTTCAGTTAAAGCAGCTCGAGTCCTTCTAAGGGGGCTTCATTTCCTCAGAAAAAGGAGAAAATTAAAATGCATCTTTGTTCCATAAATAAAAGCAAAGCAGTTTTTACTTATTTACCAGATGTTGGCAACTCGAGACAATAAGGTATTCAGGTGAGAATACAGCTTTCTAAATTTAAAAGGGTTCAAGCAGGGTTTCAGACATGTTAGCAAACTCATTCTGTAACCACTGATAAGACTGAGGAAAAGAAGAATAGCAGGAAAGAACAGTGTGGAATGGCTGTACGTGTCACGTAGCATGTGAATTTCAGCTTGTGTAGGAGCGCCTTTACTGTGTGTGACCTTTCTTTTTATTCTTCAAAATGGAGCTCATAACCAACTTGACATGCTAATATATTGAGGAAACATCCATTGTTTCAGCCCCAGCGCCTAAGATTAAACCAGTGGGTTTAAGTTGCCACAGTCACTGAGCAGAAAGACACTGGGAGGGAAGAGGTCATATAGAATGGCTGCAAAACTAGTGCTTGTCAATGGCAAGAGATGTGCAAGCCACCTTTTTTGTGGATTTTGTACCCCATGCAGTTCTTTTCTGTTCAGTACAGCCTCTCCTCATCATTGGGGAGCAGTAAGGTATGGGAAGGTCTTGCGGATATGGGTCTACATGTATATAAAGACATCTAGATCATGAGAAATCTACATGAAGCATGCAGCCTTCAGGATAAACAAACGGTTTGTCCATTCATTGCAAGGTCATCACATTTCCTCAAACTAGGTGCAAGACTTAATCAAGTGGCACCCCACGCTAATGCACTAGTTTACCGTGCAGTGACACAGTGACACCTGTGTAGTATGGAATTCAGACCAAAGCCAGTCTGACTGGCTGGCACAGAATTGGTGTAAGTGCTGCCTGCTATTGGATGTTTTTGGTAAGCAAGGTTGTCTATTATTGTTGTACTATTGTGCAATAGTGATTCATCTGGTTGACTTAGTGCGTGTTCTCTGCCTCTCCTAATCTGAATTGCACCTTGTAAAATTTGTGTTTATAAACTCAACGACAATTAATCACAAAGACCTCTCCCCCCTTATTGGTTAGACCACAATAACATGACCCTCATTCTATGTCCTCATGTAACTATGTTTCAACCCTGCATAAATCCCCTAACAGGTTATGAAATATTACATATTGGAGAAGCCCCGCCTGTTTTTTCTTAGTCAGCAGTATCATAAAGACAGTAATGCAGCCATTTTGGCTTTGGGCTATAGCATTTAAGTACACATTTACTTTGTCATATCTGGGACATGTCAAGTCATAAGCCTTCATTAGTGTTTACACATTTGACTGTAAACCGAGGTACTGCATTAATAAAAAAATTTAAAAAAAACTCCAACCATTCAATTTGGAGTATTAAAATCTATGACAATATTTCTTGTTACTTTTTTATGAACATCATCTCAGTTAATCTTTTCCATTACATTTATTTCAGGAATTAGTTATTTCTGTATTTAAATTCAGGGTCCTGTATATGTGTATTTTTTCAATACTGGAGAGATTTTGAGGGACAAGATTATTATTCATATTATTCAACTTATACACTGTTCTTAACAAAAACCTACCCATCATGTGAAACCTTATAAATAACATATAAGATAACTTCAAGACCGAAAGTCAAAAAAACTTTTTTTCCACGAGACAAAATTTCATCGTTTTACCCACCATTTTGGGCACCAAAAATGTGACATAGAAAACTGTGCCACATTTAGTCATGAATATTTAATTAATAAATAAACTTCATATGGCCCCCTCATACATATACGTTTTCATAAATGTTTTAGGGAACAATATTAATGAATACCAGAAGAAAATACAGTAAACATGTCTGATATTCTGCCTAGCAAAGATCCGGTAACGGTCGTTGTGCTTGGTGTCAATTGCCACAACGACCTTTATCGGGATCAGCACCTCCGGAAGCTAGCCACGGAGGCTCCAAACCCCCCTACTGCTTTACACAAACCCTTAACTGGGTATCCTATGGTAGCAGTAATTTTGGGGCGAGTTAATAATTTTTTCTGATATTCCAAATTTAATATACCGAAAAACATCGTGGTGTCAAAAACGCAACGACCGTTTTTGATATATTTTTCGACTTTTCAAAGTCAATAAAACATTTTATCTGGCATAAATTGGTCATCCAAAACTAAGAAACGTATCCAATCTTCAAGTTGGCAACACGTGGTCGCTTGTTTACCTCGCGTACGCGCCAAAGTCGCGGATTCATATACTTCGTGTCAACTCCGGAAGCCCCTACAACGATCGTTACCAAGACGTTTTACTTCCTAAAAAAATCATCCCAAATCAAACCCTTTGACGAACCATCGGCCGTCGATATAGCTCCAAATCCATAAGGTACCGTTTTGTCTATTTATGGATACAATTTACTGTAATGTATATTTTCTTACATAACGCGCGTCGCGGTGTCCACTCAGATGGACTCCAGTGTTCTACCCACATGATCAGGTGAATGAAGTGGAAACAGGGTTTTCAATGTTATTGTTCCATGTGGTATTCATAAACATAGGAACGAATAAGAAATATGTGCACTTACTGTGCCAACCAGGTCACTGGTGGACCACCACGCGACAACCATTACACAAAATGTATTTGTGTATTTCTAATGCCATTTCAGAAACTTGCCGTCAATATGCTATCTTTTCTTATATTTTTGTTGATACTATGTATATTCATGAACCCAATAAAGTGCTTGTCAGCTCTTTTGAAGGAATTTTAAATTTGACCCCCTTTGTCACACTATTGTGTACCAGTATTGTAAAAATACGCATGGTATATGTGTTTGGTCTATGTGTATCGCCATGGTTAAGCCACCTTTTAACATTTGGTGAGTAGAGGAATGTATTAGTTTAGTCAATTTTATTTTTAACCTACCCAAACTTTTATTCAAGAAACCACTGTGAGTTTAACCATGAATGCTGCCTTGCCACATACTGCATAGAACAGGAGTATACTTATCTGGGATGAACTGTGGTCAAGGACCCAGATCCTGATGCTAATAGAGTAAAGCGATTGATTTCATATAGTGGTGGGGGCACACCCAACTGCCCTTCACAGTACTTACCAAATTATGAATAACGTTAGTTAGGGTCCAGAACGACCGGCACCACTGAAGAAGGGAATACTCAAGAGAACAATGTGCAACATCCCCAACACCCAGTGCGTAGGTCAGCCAGATACCCCTACTGTTCATTCACCCGCGTGTTCGGGGTTCACTTCGCTGTGGGCCACACCAACATTCATTCTGACCTACAGTATGAGGGGGACAGAGAGCACGCGACTTGTATATATACCACTTACAGGTAATTGATAGTTCTGAACTCCATTTCACTTATTTAAATGACGGCAGAGTAAAACTGCTCGGAGTCTTATGTAGAAGTACTTTATTACATTAATCCTGTTTCACAACATGGCAGTCAGAGGAATGGAAAATATAATTGCTTTAATACATCAGAGACCCAAGAGGTGCAGCTGAGCAAAATAGCCTCAGTTGGACATTTTGGAATAATTTTGGAGTACTTCTTTACCCCTGTATCACTGAGGCCGGTAGGTTTCGAAGTCTAACAGTGCAGCTCAAACTAGAATATACTTTACATAAACATCAGGCCTATCAAAGTACTACCTAAACACAAAAATATTATTCATCTTAAAAACTGTCCCTTCAATCCTGAATAGCCTGCAATTAAAATAATATTCTGAACAGTAAAATAGGGGGCAGAGTGCAAGCTGATCGCTCGTGAGCCATTCACTCCCGTAAACATGCAAGCTGTATGTAGATCAATGGCCGACAATCCAAAGTTCAATGTTGCGTCATAGTCTTATATTTGTCCACGACTCAGTCAAAAACTCTCTGCAGGCAACATTTTGTATAGTCAATAGATTTATGGCCTTTTAGGAGAGTAAGTTGAGAAGATCGGCGTGGTGGAGCCCACGTGTTGGTATTCGTTTGTGATACAGAATTCTATCGACTGGATCAAACAGGACGCATTTGAGGCAGAACAAAATTTGTTATGAGGGACGTGGAAATAAGACTTTGGAAGCAAGTTATTTAGACAATATTGATTCCCTATGGTAGCGTTAATTAACATACACCTGATTTGCATTGAATAAAACGCTATCATTTATCCAAATTATTTTGGTTTTGCACGGGTGCAATTTTTCTAAAATGAATCGATAGGAAATTATCTTTGACAGCAAGTTATTTGATCAGCAGGTCAAGGTGCGCACTGCGTACCCATTTAGTAAGCTGCCGCTAAATACCTAACTTACATTCAAAGGGTTGAAATGTTGCTGACCCATATAAAAAGCAAACGATTCCATGCTTCGCATTATGAAAAGTTATTAACGCAGCAAGAATATGCAAATTACCTATGCTAGTGTAGCTCGCCAGATACATAGCCATTCAGAAAGTAAAAACATACTAACATTGGTCATCTAGGAACGGTCTTGAATGCTACTGAACGACCGCGTACAGAACACGTAACGTTAAGTTAAATAAGATATCAGACCATCCTGGTCAGCAGAAGTAACGTTAACGTTAGCTAATCAACAGCTCCTGAGAATAACGTTACCCTGCTAACTTACATTAGCAAGCGAGCTAGCCTTGCTAAAAAAGCCAACAGTAACTAATCTTATCAGCTACGTTAGCAGGTTTTAAACAAGTTTTGAACAAGTGTATTTTAAATGTAGTTATACTAATTATTGTATACTTCATTGCTATATGGTCAACAAATCCTCGTTACCAGCTTTTGTTTTGTCTTGCTAATTTCGGCACGGCTAGTTAGCTTGTTGCTAGCTTCAGTACTGGACTGAGCAACACCAGTTGAATTGGGGTTCTGATATAGGAATATCTAGGTCATCTGCAAAAAATACATATTAAAACTGTTTATTAAAAATACTTTAATACATAAGTATTCACACTCATACTTACAGGCGATGCTTATTAACCGAATGCTTTCTAAAACGACGCTAGCTGTATCCCTCTGAAGAAATAAGGCCGTTCAGCCCGTTCGCAGCGCTGTTGTTGTGGCTGCTGAGAGCATCCAGTTTCTTCTTCTTCTTCTTTGTGTTTTTTGGCGGATTGCATTACCAACTTTAGGTGCATACCGCCACCTACCGTACCGGAGTATGTAGAACAGGATTCCAGAAAAAAAAAAGAATAAATAAAATAATAATTTTTCTTTATTCTATGATATTAAATTAAGTTAATGAATACAATTATAAGTGTAAAGTAAAATTCTATATTCTATTAAACAATCCTGAGCTTATTAAGAACTCTATTATCCCTCTCTGTACTTCCCACACCTTATCTCCATTTGTTCCTAGTATCCCTTCCAAATCCCAACCTCGTCCAACCTCTCTTACCCTTTGTTGCAACCGCTCCCTTTCTTCTTTATATTAATCTCGATATAACTACCTCCTCTCTTCTGCTTCGCCCTTTAACACTCTGTGCTCTAATGGACTTTTGTACCCTATAGTATGTTCTACCCTTACTGTCCTCGTCCCACTTTTTCTGCCAACGTTCCAATATTTTCTTTTTAATTAATGCTTTACCTTCCCCTATTCCAAATGCTATATTAATTATGTGCGTCATATTTAGCGATATTTTTGCCATGCTGTCTGCAATTTCATTACCCTCTAATCCCACATGTGCAGGTACCCAACAAAATATTATTTCTATTCCCATTCTCTGCGTTCTAAATAAACATTGAAACTCATATATTAGGTCTTCCCTAATTGAGTTAATCGTCTGTAGGCTAAAAAGAACTGCTGCAGAATCAATACACAGCACCACCCTGTCTGGTCTCACTTCTTCCACCTAGAAGGAAGGAGAAGGAAGGAGAAGGAGAAGGAGACTAGAAGGCTGCGTCCCAATCCAGTTTTTGCTCCACCCTCGTAAACTTCACTTGCAAACTTCACTTGGGGGAATCCCTTTCCTTCCCTCATAAGCATTTATGCTGCGCGGAAGTGGAGGTGCGTCGCCGAGTGATTGACGTTTCTTTTATCCAATGGCCATAAGATAAAGCTTTGCGTAAGGCGCACATGGAGTGCCGGTTTCCGGTGTTTTGTTGAACGTGAACGAATATGTCAGCGTGTCCGGTGTGGTCGAGTCTGTAGGATTGCAGATTATCCCGCCAGTGGGTATTCTTTAAGTGAGCCATGCTTTTAAGAGTTACTGTTATTTTCGGGATTAATTTATTTTTTAAACTGGTTATATGTGACAAGTTTATCAGACTGTAATTAATCGTTGTTTTAAAGTTCGTAAAATATCTAATCGTAGTTGGCCAGGCTTAGTTTACTAGCTGCATAACGTTACCTAACCTAAAGTTATCTGTTGAGAATTGCATTTAGATGAATTTTGCATTTAGACAATTGCATTGTCATTGTTCGTATGATTTCAGAAAACACGATTACAGTCTAGTTTTTTCTTGAATTTGTAGGACTTGTTTTTGTGTCATATCTACTACCAAACGACGGCCTGACTCAGTCTAGAGCAGGGGTTTCCAATCTTATCCGAAAAGGGCCGATGTGAGTGCAGATTTGTGTTTTTGTCCACCACCACACAACACCTTATTCAACTAATTAACTAATCATGGTCTTCACGCAATTGGGTGTAGAATCGGTGTTAGTGCTGGGCTAAAACAAAACCCTGCGCACAACGGCCCTAGAGTATAGCGAGCTATTTTTTCCATGGATTTCATAAATGTACGATATTGCAGGTGGCAGAAATGAAGCCCCTCCCCGCAGAGACCATTCGGCTGCTGTCCAGTTCACAGGTCATCACATCTGTGCTTAATGTTGTCAAGGAATTGCTGGAAAACTCTTTAGATGCCGGGGCTTCAAGCGTTGATGTGAAACTGGTAAATAATTTGTTATTTAAACACACGATGCTAATTATTGTAACCCCCCCCAAAAAAAAAATATATATATTATTTTAGTAATTTTACTGTCAAGCGAAATTAATTAATCGCCCCACTTGTTTCAGCATTTATAATGTCAGTACGTTTTACTTAATGTTTGCTGCTTCGTTTTTCCAGTGCGAAATACCGTTTTTTCTTTCTGCTCGTGTTGATAAACTTGAGTCTTTTTGCAGCGCGAATTTATAAATGCAGTAATGACTTGTGTATGATACCTACACGTAGGCTACAGTATATAGTTGAAAACTGACTTGCCAATCAACTCTTGTAAAAGACAAATTGATTTAGGCCTGTTTTAAGTTTTACAATGTCCAAGTGTATATTTATATTAATTACAAATACTCTCTGACTATATCCCCTCCTGAGTACCGTCTGTTTAAGCGCTTCAGTTTTTAATAATCAGGCCTGCTAGCGTGAAGACAACCAGTGACGCATTAAGAGTTGCGTTTTCTCCGAGCTCTAGCTTTCTGCACCAACATAATTGTCACGGGATAGTCATTGTCTCAGTTCTCTTATTATCTGTTAGTTTAAAAGTTGTAACATTTTATCCTAATCAGCTAAAACATATGACATTTAAAGTACAACAAATGTGACAAACCAGGGTGATACATTCTCTTTGAACTGGATTCGGTGCTGGAAATGTATCTTTTTAAAATGTTTTATTGATAAATCAGAATACATTATCCAAAACATTGATAACAATTTATGCAATATCATAACATTTACAAACATACAGAAGACAGTACAGGGTGTGAGACTGGACAAGGTATCAATACTTTATGCCTTTGTGTTTGAGTATTGGACATAATAACCTTGCCGTGTCTGTCGCGTGTGCTGCTGTATAAATTGTGTGTCCTGTGTGCTGCTGTAGTATAAATGATGCATATTGCGTGTGCTGTAGGAGAACTATGGTCTGGATCGCATAGAGGTGAGGGATAACGGTTGTGGAATCGGAGCAGCAGACGCCGCGGTGATGGCGGTGAGGCACTACACCTCCAAGATCTCCAGCCACCAGGATCTGGAACACCTGGAAACGTACGGCTTTCGGGGAGAAGCGCTGGGGTCCATCTGCGCTGTGTCAGAGGTAAAGGAAACTCTGGGCCCAACATCGCCTCCTATAGGTGATTGTGTGTATTTATATGAGAGAAAAATGATCATGTCATGCAACAGCCTCCTAACAGCCTCATGCAGCCCAGTGCATTTAACCATTACTTACAGTATTGAGTTATAGAAGAAAATAAAGGGTTTTAGCCAGTTGTGTGCTGGTAGATCAGCTGTTGTTCTCTCTGAGCTGTCAGTGGTCGTCTGCTCCATATGTGAGCAACTTGGACCTTATGTTCCTAAAAATGAACTGTGTATAGGTGTGTGAAGCAGCTGCACAATCTGCTGCCAGGGCCAGCCATGTTTGGCCAGTTGGACTTTGTGTTGCACAGGATGGAGGGTTTGTCCAGCTGGCAGGATTGCCCTTATCTCGTCATGCACCAGTGACTCCATTGGTCGATTTGCTGCCTGTGGTCAGCCTACAAATGCAATTCTGAATTAGTAGAAGAAACATCAGGTTAAAAGACAGTTTTGCTAAGGTTTCAAAAGTTTTTGTAATTTAAGCACCATATCAATATCTGTTTTCATCATTCCATGCCAGGTCGTTCTCACCACAAAGACGGCCGACGAGGACATCAGTACTCAGTACACTCTTGACCACACTGGAAAGGTCATCTCCCAGAAGCTCTCTCACCTTGGCCAAGGTTGGACAACAGGATTATCCTCCTGACAGTATTTTTTGATTACACTTGGCGAATCCTCCAGTTTTGTATTTGTCAGCAGCTGAACTGCATAGATTGTGTAAATGTGATGTGATCACTGCCGTTCTGTGGCTTAAGTTGAGCTGTTTCTTCAGGTACCACAGTGTGTGTGGTGAAACTTTTCAAGAACCTGCCTGTTAGGAGGCAGTTCTATTCCAATACCAAGAAGTGTAAGGAGGAGCTGAAGAAAGTGCATGACTTGTTGATAGCCTATGCTATCATCAAACCGGAGCTAAGAGTCACATTCACTCACAACAAGGTACAGTACACCCCGGCTACCACAAGTCTACCTGTTGTAAATTCATGGGAACAACTGTCCACACCTGCATCTATGTTAATCTGGACTAAATATGCCGGGCTACTAAAATGGAGATGTTGAAAGCTGACTGGTGCATTTCGACAAGCTAACTGGTGTATCACTTTCAAATTTGGGAGCAGTTCTGAATTACTTTAATTCCCAGAGCATTAGCATTAGTAGAATTTACACTCTACCTACATATATTTATTTAACAAATGCATATATTTTTTATATCAATACAATTGGTGGATGCAGAGATGATCTTTCTCTCTCAGCATCCAAAACACAGTGTTGTGTGATGGGGGATTTGTGGTATGTCTGCCCCATAAGCCTAGCATTTGTATATACCCATTAGTAATTCCATTGTTTCAGTTGAGAAGTGGTGTGGGTGGACGAAAACACAAATTATCTGACACTAAACTTGTGTGGTGCCAAATATTCTTATTGACACGGCCCCTATTGTGCTGCCCAGTCCAAGCAACACATACAATACACATTTATTGCAGATAATAAATTAAACTGGGCAGGGGTGAGAAATATACAAATTCTTATGGACAAATTGGAATTTTACTAATGCTCAGCAGCATTTGAATGAATGTCCCCACCAAAACAAGAGTCCTATAACATCTTAGATTATCACTCTGTGTTACTCAAAGGTTATGGGTGTTGGGTAAGTGAGGATTAGGTAAAATGTGTATTTTCTGAATCCAGCGGTTCCAACAGTCAATGCCCTTGGTAATGTGTTCGGCACTCTGAATACTGAACACAAGCGATATTGCATGCTAGAACCCCTCACTTAACCTGCATTCAAAATATGTTTTACGTGATTTAATTTAATAATTATTATTAAAAATGACATCACCAAAATCATTGATAGGTCAGTCGAACAGTAACCTGGTGAAATCAACCAGCAAGCCAAAACAAATTCTAAATCAGGTTTTAAGATTAAATAATTTTATTAAATGAAAAAGAGTGTATTAGAATAATGACTTAAAATCATACATTCACTAACGAATTTAGGCTGACTACTTATAAATTACAAAAAGGAAGACATTAAACCAGACATTAATTTGAATATACCAGTAAAGAGAGAGAGAGACCGATAAGCCAGAAATTGCCAATATTATTTACCCTCCAGCTGAACAGGAACCACCACCGAAAAATAAAAAGGAAAAACTTCTTCTCCAAACAAACTCCAAATTGAACTGAAGCTTCTTTCCATCGGCTCCTATAAATACCTTACTCTCCCCGGATTGGGTTAATGTGTGAGAAAGGGGGGGGTAATTTATGACAAAGACTGACTTATCTTTGATGTTTGTGGGGGTGAGTGAGTGAGAGAGACAGAAGGAGCGGGCGGGGGGTGGGGGGTGGAGCCAGGTAGTTTACTTCTATCTAAATATTAGATATCCTACATGGGTTTGATTCTCAGTTAGGGAGTTGCTGTTGTACCTTTGAGCAAGGTACTTAACCTGAGTTGCTTTAGTAAATATTCAGCTGTATAAATGGACTTCAAATTGATTGTGGATGTAAAAATGTAGTCTGTAATTCCCTCTGGATAAGCACATCCTCTTACATCCTAATTCACTTCATCAGTGCTGGAGTACAAGAGTACAACTCCAGTGCCCTTTTACACACAGAAATAAATTTCACCACAAGGTGTCCTCATCCACCAGAAAATCTTACACAATTAACCTGTGAATCTACCAAACAAACCTTTATTTAATTATTGTTCAAGTGCTAAATACTGACTTATTTGTCATTTGTAATGTTCATAGCTGTGTAATATTTTCAGTATTTTTTTTCATGAACTCAAAGGAAAATTGTGAGCATAATTCTAAACAGTTAAATATAATTAAAATTGCATTATGTCAGACTTGGGAGATTAAGCTGTGTGGCCATTTTATAAAAGAATGTAAAACAGCAGCAGTTTATTTGACCAGAAATAGTTAGGGTACTCACAGCACCGTTCCTTACTTTTTAGACACGTGTGGAAAAAGGGGGTATTTTTCCATGGTTTATCACAGCTCTTCTGGAAAGTGGGCTTTCAAGTAGAAGACAAGGAAGTAGCTCAAAATAGCCTAAAAATTCAGTGAGATTCCTTGTTCCATGGTGCCTAGCGAGGTTCATGTTCTTCACCCCTGCAGCTCGCTGTCAAAGCCGGTTTTGCCCGAGCATTGGTTAATTTCACAGCGCATTCGCATAGGTTCACTGCGTGCGAGCGAGACAATTTTGCAAAAGTTGGAAGGAGACATTTCCCCCCCATAGGGCAATCTGTCTTTATCAAGAAGATTCTGTGGTCTGAATGGACATTCTCATGGCCTGGTGCAAGGTGTTGGGCAGGAAAATTGCAGTGCAGAGCCAGGCTGCATGTACAATGCGTTTAAAAGTACGGGGGGGGCTGAAGGAGGGGAGAGGGGGCCGTGTGGGATGGTGAATTGGGGGGAGGCATGTAACCCCCCGTTTCATTCTAATAGCACTCACAGACACGTATCCTGTATCACAAACTTTGCACTTAAGCCTGGGTCTGATTTCATAGCTTCTCCCTTTACACTTAGGAGATTGAGTATTTCATTGCAGATATTCGTGTTATGGGCTGCATACTTTCAGAAATCAACACCACTGGATATACGTTTGCTTGTAGGAACACCAATGACAGATACACTCTTAGGTGTTCAAATGTATATCCCCATCTGCAGGTACTAATGGTCACCCAGACCTTCCAGGATAAATTATGAATAATGTGGCTGCTCCCACCTCAGAGAGTGGATTTGACAAAAGCATAATCGTGGAGAATTTGGTGTCACAGGGTGGATGCTTGCTGGCACGTAATCCTGCAGGTGGCTCTTACTTAACAGATCTTATTTTAGGATAGAACAAAAAAAAAAAAAAAAATCCTTGACCTGTTTTAGCGTGCGGTTTCAGGCGGTGGTCTGGCAGAAACCCAGGGTGTCCGATCACAGAAGGGCCCTCTTGGCAGCGCTCGGAACGGCGCCCACCGCCAACCTGCTCCCCCTCCAGCATCGCCACCAGCAACCACAGGTCAGTGAAAGGCCACCTCCTAGAACTGGCAAATAAATTCCTTCTCAGCGCTTCATGCATATGCCTTGTAAAGCACAACATCGCTGTAATTCCATATACTGGGCGGGGTAACACCCACAGTCTTCGCCCGTGTCAAAGGTGTATGTAACCAAAGCTGCAACATTTCACACGCGTGTAGGAAAACCATGCTTGTCCATCAAGAGTTGTGAAGCATGAGCAGGAATGTGGTGTATTATAAATCTGTTTCATAAAGAATATATGTAACCCTTTTAATATGCTATTTGTGGTCTCAGCTCTGATATGTCCCTCATCGTGGCATACACAGAGGCATCACATGCCTTACCACAGAGCAGGTCCAACTGAGCAATAGGTGAGAGACTGAAAAAGGCCACATGGTGGAACGCTGATAGAACTGGTTCTGGAACCATCCCAGTGTGTTGCCTGCCTAACAGACACGGCACTAGTCAAGGTGCCTGTTGTGCTCTGTTAATATTTAATAAATGAATTATTCCGTCTGCTGGTTATACCCTTGAGTAAGGTGTTTATCCTGAATTGCTTAAGTAAAATACCCAGCTTTGCAAGACCCAAATGTAATGTAATGATTTAGTAAATTGGACACGTGTGCAGTGTAGGCTAGCTGAGAGTGGCCTCACTTGGTCCAGTCACAATCCTGCCGTTCTGCGATCAACAAGAAAGCAGGTTCACTGAGACCCAACTGGGAAGAAATCGAGCTTCGGTATCAAGTGGCACATAAACTCAATTCACCATTCTCTCCGTGGTTTAATTGTATTATAACAACTTTTAAGTTGTTTCTGGCACACTCGGCTGCAAACCCTTTCATGGACATCCTATTTAGCTGTTGGGAATCAAACCATTCCTATAGACTAGAGGATAAAATTTCTGCTTTTAGTACACAAAATTTCCTATTTAGTTCTATTTAACCATCCTTGAAATGACTTGTCCTTTTAATTCCCCCTGAATAAG